>LYNE01005793.1:0-26162 GCA_001662545.1 Rosa x damascena
CACATATCCACGAACTCGTATCGACGCGCTCTACAACTTTCGTGAAGGAAGTTTTCTGAGAATCCCAACGAATAAAAAGTCAACCTTGAGCCCCCTCCCCCTAAAGTCATACCTTTCAAATAGAAATTCGTCCAAAATACTTCCGCTCCATCCACGAGCCACGAAACCGTCCAACAACCATAAATTAGATTCCGAAAATTCCTCGGAAAATAAATACGAATTTCCGGGGCATCACACTGCCATTAAATGTGCACCTCTCCCACGCGCCCATGCGCCTACTCTTGCTGCAAGCCTCTGCCGCTACTCACATGCCCTTGGAACACCACATCCACCTAGCACCGACTTCGACCAGGATTGCAAACCTGTTGCTATCCTAGCTTAGGATCAATAGTACATCTCTGCAGCCCAATGTCGCAAGCCAGCAAGCAGCACACCACGCCTGCCCAGTGCGCAACCTGCCATCAGCAGCCCCTCACGCCTTTCTTCTGTCAGCTTCAGCAACTAGGATTGATAGCAGTCTGCAATCCTATAACAAGGATCGAAACCACGCTGCAATCCTACAAATCGGTTCACGTTTGTCTGCAATCCTACAAGTCTGTTCGCCTAGGACTGAAGCTCGTCTACAATCCTACAACGAGGATCGAATACTCTCTGTAATCCTAAAAGGTATGTTTTACTAAAGGTTCCCGTTTTTGAAGTTTTTATTATTTTTCTCTTCTTTTTCTCGGGGTCTTATAAACTCCTTTCTTCTACCCCCTTTTTCTTCATCATCATAGGGGAGACCTAATTATGCAGAACTGTGGGGGTTCGTGCTCACTCCAAGCTTGGAGCTTGTTGAGATCTCCAAACTTAGAATTTGTAGAGAATTTATGATCGACCACTTACGTCATTGTTTCGATCTAATCCAATACCTCTTGGAATTGAATTTTTTGGAAGCGATTACGCTCAGAAATTCCTAATTTCTTAGAAGTGACTACGCTAAGAAATTTTATATGTTTTTGTGGTAGCTTTTTCCGCTCCGAAACAAACCCTTTTTCTTGTTCTCTTTCAGGATGAGTAACCTGAACAAATTGGACTTTACTCCATTGGGAACAACTAGCTCTGAATATCACAGATAGATTCGTGATGTTCGCCAACATCTCAAGGCCGATGGAATCCTGGACACAATTCTTGAGCCTAGCCAGGCCGTGGCAACTGTTGAGCAAGCTCAAGCTTTAGAAGCAAATAGAGCAGCTTTAGAGGCAAATAAGGTGAAAGCCATCATCATAATGACTCGTCATATATATGATTTGCTCCAGTATGAATGTATGAATGAACAAGACCCCAGAAGGCTGTGGGTCTCACTCGATGAAAGATTTGGCAACGTCCGTGACTCCCTGTTTCCTGACTTAAAAGTGAGATGGCATAGCCTCCGCTTCTGTGATTTCAAGTCAGTTCTTGACTACAATTCGGAAGCACTTTGCATTAAATCCTTAATGAAATTTTGTGGTAAAGAGATCACAGATACGATGTTGATTGAGAAGACTCTCTCTACCTTCCCTGTCTCTGCATTGATGGTTGCTAAGAACTATCGAATCGATGTTACTGCAGGACCAATCACAAGGTTTCATGAGCTTATTGGAGCTATGAATGTCGCTGAAAAGCATGACAACATCTTTGTGAAGAACTATAATTCGAGATCTGTGGAAACAAAACATATTCTGAAATCCAATTATAGCCGCGCCGCTAGGAAAGGGCACCAAGAGCGAAACCCTAATCATAGGGATCCTTTTCGACGTTCTGGTCCATATAATCGCTCTACTTGGGAAGGTAACTGCCAAAATAGGCGAACACGGAGCCGAAGAGGTCAACGTGGAAAGAGAGAGAGGGAGGCAACGCCTCTGGACATGTTGGTGGTGCCACCAACACTAAGAGCCATCTAAATGACGCTTTCAACGCGCCTTAATCAATGGAGTCTGAGCAAAGAGATGTATGTTCTCGATGTGGAGTATCCGGTCATTAGGCACACATTTGTAGAGCTCATGAAGAAATTGTCATCGCCTACAAAGCATATTGTGAAGCAAGAGAAGCTCACTATGTGGAACAAGAAGATCAAGAAGATGATCTAGAGTGAAGGGTTGAAGACTACAAATCTGGCTGGGATCAATAGATCGTCAATTTTGTCTAAGTCTTTATTTTTCCAAGAAATATAATAGGCAATTGCCATATACTTTGTAGTAAATGTCATTGGTTTAGTTTTTCTTCACATAGGCTCATCCAAAATGAGTATGATGTCTAGGAAGGTTTTGAGATAAGTGGAACTTAAGCGAGCTTTGCTCCACCGACATCTCTCTACTCACCTGGTCATATTTATTTTGGAATTACCGAAAGAAGTCAAACGACTACCTTTGTTTTGCATTAGCTAGAATTTGGATTAGATTCTCCTAATGGTTAAGAGACAATGATGTACTCTGTTGGCTTATGAATAAAATTTCGAGTTCTTTTCATTATGACTCAATTTTGATTCGGAGCATATTACTTTGTGACTACGATGGCTGGGCCATCAGTATTAATTCAAGGACATGGAATAGCCCAAGTTCCCTTGCCAAATGGCACCTTGATTATTGTCACAGAAACTCTCTACGCTCCTAAGGCAAATCACACCTACGAATAGCCAACGGATTCCATGAGAAAACGCATGTAGAGAACAAAAATAAGTTCCTTTGTAATACCTCTAATGATTGTGAACAAAGACGCATCTTAGAGAAGTTTATGTGTCTCTCTAGTGGACTCTATGTCACTATTTGAGCTATTAAATCCAATAAAGTCATGAGAGAAGATCTCTTGGATTTTCACACATTGGCTTTGTCACGACAGGATAGGTCACCCTGGTCCTGATATGATGATCCGTCTACTAAAGACTTCATACGGACATCCATTCTCTTGAGCGAAACGAAGCATGAATCAAAAGTTGATTCTTGGACTAAGTGTGACCGCCGCCACTGCCTCTAGCACTAACGCCGTCCACCACCAACCTAGGGCTGGCACAGTCCCTATCCATAATGCCATGGATGGGGTCCATCATGGCGATGGCGCCCTAGGTGATGCTGCAATCACCAACTTTGCTTCAAATAGCGTTTCAGACGCTCAAGCCCAACCAAAATCCTCATTGGTTGCTTTTAAAGCCTCTCGCTCGTTTTACAAAGCCTGTTCCTTAGGGAAATTAGGACTGAGACCGTCCTATGCAAAGGATATGAAAATACTTATTCTGTTCTTACATAGAATCCATGGGGATTCTGTGGACTGATTCAATCAACTTGCGGACGTTTAAATATCCCATGATGATTGGTTGACACGCAAACACGCTGGTTACGTGTTGTGCCATTGTCCACTTGTAATGCTGCTTATGCTACACTCCTAGCACATATCATATGACAAAGGGTTCACTCCCCGAATCATCCTATTCAGTCAATAAGATTTGACAATGCTAGAGAGTTTACATCGAAGACTTTCGACGGCTATTGCAATGTGATTGATGTTGGACATCATATTCTCATGAACACACTCAAATAGTCTAGCGGAAACGACTACAATGGTAGTCAGGACATTGGTAATGCGCACCAATCTCCTTATATCTGCTTGGGATGATGCAATATTGCATGCAGCTATGCTAATTCGTCTACGACCCACTACCACTCAATTTACCTCTGCGTTACAACTAGTGACTGGGTACAAGTATTTCATACTTACGCATATTTAAGTGTGTCATTTATGTGCCAATTGCGCCGCCATAGCACTCTATGATGGGTCCTTATAGAGGAATAGGCAACTACATTGGATTTGAGACTCCAACAATCGTCCGCCACTTAATGCCCTTGCAAGGCAATCTCCTTACCGCTAGATTTGCGGGTTGTCACTTTGATGAGACAGTCTTCCCGTCGTTAAGGGGAGATAAGAACAAGGATGTTCAGCAGGAATGACAGGAATTGTCGTGGCATGTCCCCACTATGTCTTATCTCGATCCCCGTTAAAGTGACGAGATCACACAAATATGCTGCAAACATGCCTACAAGGAAGGACGTCCCTATGAGAGGACGTAGCGCCACCCTACACGAATGTAGTCATGGAGCCAACGCCAAAGAGAGTGGCACTCTAGCGTTATAGGTCATGGCCCCAGCTAGGATGCGTGGGAGGCCCGTGAGTTCAAAGGATAATTTGGCACATTCCAATCCCTTGATCATCAAGACTCAAAATCCATCTCATGAGTATCTTCCAAGTTGCGATTATCATTGGGGGACACCTCAACGTCAGAACCTATTCCTGAGAATATAGAGCTCTATGAAAATTACACTAGTGTACATGAGACATGGGATAGAAACTCCATCATAATTGATGATGTAGTTGCACATTTCGTTGCGCATGAGTTCATTGAGTCCGATGATATTGAACCACGCTCTGTTGATGAATGAATGCCAACGTAGAGAAATTTGGCCTAAATGGAAATCTAGGTTAAGTTGGATTCTCTAAGGAAGATGAAGGTTTTTGAGCAAGTGATGCCAACACCTCCTAACATAAAACCTATTGACTAATGGGTCTTCGTTAGAAAGCGTGATGAGAAACAGAGATGGCAATCTCGCCTCATGGTGCAAGGCTTCTCACAAAACGCCCTGGAATCGACTACGATGAGACATATTCTCTCATAATGGATGTCATTGCACTCCACTATCCTGTCAGGTTGGTAGTTTCTGAATAACTGATCATGCAACTTACGAATGTGGTCACTACGAATTTCTATGGGGATCTAAATTAAGAAATATACATGAAGGTTCATGGTGGACTTCATTTACCCAAGTCAAGTGGCTCTAGACCACGGAATGCGTTTGCAATAAGGTTGAAACGCTCACTAAAGTGACTACTTGATTGGGAATGGATATGCCCGCTCGTTTCCATAACAAGTTTCAGATTCTATCGCGGTTCATGTTGTACATGATCTTCATTGGAAGCCCTTAAAGAGTTAAGGGAAACCGCTGAACACTTGAAATCCGAGTTTGAGATGAAGGATTTTGGGAGAACACGATTATGTCTCGGTTTGGAACTTAAGCATCGTGTTGATAGATGCTTAGGCATTTTGACAAGGTCAAGCCTCTAAGCACCCCCATGATCGTCCGTAGTCTTGATCCTGAAAATGATCTTCTTCGTCCAAAGGATGATGATGAAGATGTGCTAGAGGTAGAAGTGCCTTACTTAAGTACAATATACGCATTATTGTACTTAGCTCAATGCACAAGACCAGACATCTCATTTGCAGTAAACTTGTTAACTAAGATATAGCTCTGCACCAATGCACGCCATTGGATTGGTGTAAAAGATATCTTTCGATACTAGAGATGTAATATTGATAGGGGCATGCTTTATCCCTACAGAGAGATGATGGATTCGGACTTATCACACACCAGGAACGCCGCCGCCAACACTGGCATGCGTCCGCTATCCCCATCCCAAAACGACATGGAAGGTTTTGCTGATGTGGGTATCTCTCTGACCACAAAAGTCTTTCCAAACTGGTTAAGTGTTCACTATGGGTAAAGACCATAATATCTTGGAGGTCTACAGAACAGATCCTAGTCGCTATACCTTCGAACAATGCAGAGATCATTGCTCTTCACGAAGTGGTTCATGAATGTTTATGGATTGGATCCATAATTACGCATGTTCAAAAAATTGTGGTTTGAAGTCTACCACAGATGCCTACGAGCATTTAGGATATTGTCGCTTGTTTTGAACAAATGAAGCAAGGCTACATCAAAAGCAACAACACCAAGGATAATCAGCAACAACAGACTCTCCTCAAGATCAAAGTGAACTAGGTTTGATTTGAGGACAGTGTGGCAGACTTGCTCACTAAGTCATTGCCTAAATTCCACTTTCGAGAAACATATTGGTAGCATCATTTGCAGAAGTTATCCGAACTCCTATGACCGTTGTCATCAGGGGGAGATGCAGACATTAGGGGGAGATGCAGACATCAGGGGAGATGTCTACGTGTATAGTCTCAAAATGTGAAGGGTGTGTTGTGCTCTTTTTCCTCTTCGACCAAGGTTATTTTTGTCCCACAGAGTTTTTGTTTCTCGGCAAGGTTTTTAATGAGGCAACGAGAGGAGCACCACGTTTGGACGACACAAGGGGGAGTGTTTAAGTAAATCCAGAATATGTGTCTGTCCCAAACTATAGGTTACTTGACCTAGTTGTAATAGGATTTTGAATTAGAGATATTCTCGGAGATATTCATAGATATCCGATTAATTGTACGATTATCTTTCCTTATACAACTCTGATTCTATGTCTTATCCTCTATATAAAGAGGCCCCTATTATCAATGAAAACATGACTCAATTATCTCCCAATTTCAGTTTTCCTTAAACAATTTTTTTTTTTTTTAAGGGGAATTGAATGAATGAAATTCATAGATGCTTAACCATCAATACAATCAAACTGAATAGCGTCCCCCACACTTGGAGGAGCTTCTGCTAAAAATAAAGACCATCTATATTTCTAGCTAACTATGTAAGTAGATGAGCCACCTGATTGGCAAATCGTCTAACATGAACAAGAGAAGCATTGGAGGGCAAAACCAAACTTTGTTTCAGGTCCTCCACAAGAAAACCCAAATCTAAATAATCTGCAGCACTATTAGAAACAGCATCAACCAACTCCAAGCAATTAGTTTCAATCCGAATGGATAAGAAGCCTTTTGCCCTAGCTAGTTGAACCCCATGAAAACATGCAAGGAGTTTAGCATGTTTAGCAGAAGACACATTCTCTTGGCTATGTAAAAATCCACCCATAAAGCTCCCCCCAAAATCCCTAAACACTCCTCCTAGACCAGCCTTAACAAAAGTAGAATAAAATGCCGCATCAACATTTAGTTTAATGAATCCTACCGATGGTTTCTTCCATCTAATAACACCCCCAGTATTCACAAATAAATGTTTAGAATGATTAGCTCTATATTCTTCCTACCACCCTATGGATAATGTCACCAGCTGCAATGGAGGTTTAGAAGAATTTTCCCACACCATTTCATTTCTATTCTTCCAAATTGACCATAGCAGCATAAGAAGCAAAGAGAATGAGCTTTTAGCCAACTTACTAGATAGGTAAGACAACCAATCAATAATAGTAGAATGTGAAGCTGCATTGGGGAGAGGTGCAAAAGGCGCCAATTGTTGAACCTCCGTAACCTTGCAATCTCACAAGGTATGAATGGGTGTTTCCACCTCCTCAACAGAAAGTGAACACTTTATATCAATATCAACCCCACGTTCACTCAATCGACTCCTAGTTGGAATAATATTGGCACAGGCCTTCCACACACAAACTTAACTTTACCAGGAATGGGTGCATGCCAGATTTTCTTCCAAAGACGAGCAAAAGTGTTAGGAGGACCAACTCCCAATAACTGATCCCTAGCTAATCTGTAAGCAAATTTTACTGTAAAGAAACATATTTTTTTGGGAGCCCAAGTCTATCTATCAACATGTCCTCTAGAGCTAATAAGTAGAAGCAAAATCTGAACAACTATATGAGGAGGGAAAAGATTATGAAGCACTGGAATATCCCATTGCCCTTGCACCCTCAACAAGTCCTTAACAAACATATAATTCATATCAAAATAAGCACTCAAATCCACACCATGTAACCACAGATCTTGCCATATGGAAGTAGACAATTCATCCCCAATTTGCCTGTGAATTCTAGCCTTCAGAACCTTCTAAGCCTTGTGAATGCTTCCCCATGAGTAAGATGTAGAAGTAGCTAGATCCACCTCCCAAAAAGAACAATTAGGAAAATATATAGCTTCATATATCCGGCTTACTAAAGAATCAGGATTCTGAATGAACCTCCAAGCCTATTTTGCTAACATAGTGTTAATGCTCAGAATACCTCCACAAGGTGTCTACTTCTGATAACGTGGACGAGGGTCCAATCTTCCGATATGTTGTGAATTCGCAAAGTCCCACTATCTATCAAGAGAAATACAATGGCGTCAAGAGGGGAGACTGCGGTTGGTCGTCTTCGCTTCTCTAATGCTAAAGTTAGACGATGTATTTATATTGACAAAGTAACGGTAGATAGCTATTAAATGCGTAATGAATGAAGAGAGAGAAGTGGACCTTTTATAGGTGGAATAATGGGTTACCTCAGTCTCGTTTTCGATGTGGGACTGATATGCTTCAGTCTGATGAATTTTCATCATTTCTACAAGGATGACTTCAGGCGGCGCGTGTCGTCACGTCGAGGCATGTTTTGGCCTGGACCTCATTTGTCGGTGAAGGTTAGCTTGCTGTGTTCCCGGAGGCTACACCATCAAGGCCCATTCGACAAAGTGAGGTGGTCTGGTATGAGTGCTGGTTATGGCCGGCAGATACCATGTATGTACAAGTCCCCCAAGTCCCCAGTCAAGGAGGGATTTCTTGGTTGGGGAGTTATTGTCGCTAAGGCTGAACCTTAGGTTACATGTCGGGCGTAATCAGTGCGTCGTCAATCATGGCCTCTGTCTGAGCAAATGCTTATGCCCTTTCGGGTGGGCCCCTCCCCGGGCCCTCCATGGAGTCTCTCACTCCTGGGGTAAGAAAGACCTCTGTTTGGTTGGGTGATTGTTTGGTGAGGGGAGCTGCTTGACAGCTTGAGGCGGCAAATAGTGATCCCACTCTTTCAGTGCCTTAGTGTCGGGAGTTTAATGGCATGATCACTGGCTGCCGTGGGCTATGTTAACGCGTCCCTTACTCTTTCCCGAAGGAGAAAAACTTGACTACATCGCCTCGTAGAAGTTGATGTACCGATAAATAGTGGGGGTGTCCATTGTTGGTTGCCTCCCCGTTACATACGGAGTAATGATGTTGGGAAAGCACGTTTGTTAGAGGTTAAGAGGGGTGTTGCCAGGGAATGAAATTGGCTTACCGCGAGGAGGTTCGTTGTCAACAAACATTTGTGCTGGCTCTCCAAAGTTGTTGGTGCAAACAGGATGTTGGTGGTTCACAAAGGATGTTAGCGGTGGAGCATGGGTTTTTGCGATGAGTATAGTTTTCTTGAGTATTGGCTTTTGTTAGGTCCATAATTACCTAGTAATTATTCCCCTAATCTTGCACTTTTTCTTAACCTTTATGTTTATTTATATATATTTATTATGTTTTCCCTATCATGCTACAAAATGATGGAGAATCTTGGAAATGCACTAAAAAGTCAATTTTAGCATATTTTCCTACTCCGTCTAGGAGAAACCGAGCTAGGCAAGGAAGAAGGAGGGGCAGACTGACCAAATAAACTCCAAATAAGTTGAAACTTATTATATCCATTCTACACATCCTAAGGATAATTTGTTATGAAGAGTGTAAGACCTAGTTTGGAGTGGAAGGCCTTCAAACGATCGGCCCAAATTTCTGACTAAAAGATGAAAACTGCAAAACAGGACCTGTACGGATTCTAGCAGCAGTTCTGGCCAAACCACAGTGAACTAAGCTCTGAAATTTTACCAGGATGATCTACACTCATGGAATAATAATATTTGGTATGAAGAAGTCAAAGGCCAATTCAGAAGTCTTTGTGGAGATTCAATTGAAGGAAGAAAGGAGAAGAAAGTGTGCAAACAGACAAAAAAGGGGTCAACGGTGGTCAACGCCGGATTCCGGACATTTTCGGCCGAGTTGTTCAGTCGAGAACATGTGTGGAGGACAAGGAAGAGCTGAATAGGGTTAGAGACTTTAGGTCTAGGTTATTTTGAAATTCAAAATTTGAAAGAGGACAAATGATCCTATTCTTACACCTTACATCTTTGTCTCCCATTTATTACCTTGTTCCTCTACACAATGACTCTTCTACCCTTACCTTTTTTGCTCCACCAAAATATCTATGAGCTTTCTAGGTCATTTCTATGTAGAGTCAAAAACTAGATTCACATTTTGTGCTTACACATTTGTCAATCACATCTAGCTCTTCATTCCTTTTGATCTCCACCCTTGATTTGGATTGTCTTGGCCTTTAAATAGCCCTTTCTCTCTTCCAAAACCATGCATCCCCTTAGCTCTCTCATTTTGGAGCATCAAAATCTCTCTTTTCTCTAGTTTTAGGTTAATTTTTCATACCTTGTACATAGTTCTTTGAGTTTGTGTGAGAAATAGGTGTGTAGGCACTTGGGTTTCACCAAAACCGAAGTTACTACACACTCTAAATCAATCACAACACTTGCTTTCACACATCCAAGCCTTTGTTCTTCTTTGTTCTTGAGTTTTGTGGATGTGTATGGTGTTTTGGGTTGTAAAACCGAAAATCCCATACCTTGGAGCAATTCTCTCATCATTTGACATCTTTGAGAGCTAGGTGGAAGGTTGGGTAGTTTTTCTCTTTTTCTCTCCTCCTCTCTTTAATTTGATGTTGATGGCTTGTATTTGTAATAATATATGTTGTGAGTAGTTGGATTTGAGGCTAGGGCTAGCTTATGTGCAAATAATGTAAATTTCCATGTGTTTGGATGTTTATGCATGTTTTGAATCTTTTGGCTACTATATTTTCATGTACCCTAAGTGTGTTTATAGATTTATCACCTAGAAGCATGTTTTAGAAAATTAATGAATCGGAAACATGAACTTAACAAACTCTTGATTCCGTGAGCTTGTGTAGCTAAATAGGTGGTGGCTTAGCTTATTCCTACGGGAAGAACTAAGTTGCTTCAATTTCTTACCTTGAAATTAAAGCATGATGTTTCGAGTCTAGGTACCGGAAGAATTTAGGCTCACAGCACCATAGGCCATTTAGGATCCTGAAGATTTGAATGGTATAAAGGTTGTGTAATTTAGCTTTGCTTTGGAAGAGATTGTTAAATTGCATGACTAATTGGTTTCTTGGTAGCTTCATCAAAGCACTAAGGGGAAATTTATGAAAGCATGTTATTACATTAAATATGGGTTACATTTTGTGCATGAGTAAGGTTAGGTGCGATGCCTAAGTCTCTATTCTTCTCATTGATTTAGTCTCTACATTTTTATTTGTTTATTTTATTTTATTTTATGCAACTTAATTTTCTTTATCCAAATTAAAATCAACCAAGCCACTCACTACCACAATTGTTAATACCATCCTCATGATCTTTAGCTTGCAAAGGGCTAAGGTTGTGAACTTGTAAAAAGGTAGACTTATATGTGTTTTCTAGGTTTATTTTCATGGTAATCTAGTTAGGGTAGAGTTACTCAATCCCTTGGGTACGATACTCTTTACTTTTTCCCTTTACTAAAACTTGACCTCCTATACTTGGGAGTAGGAAACATCATACACCAAATTTGCACTTATTTTATACTCGATGATGTCCCCAACAGATTTGTAAATATTGACTTTCTTAGTGTACAACCTTAGAGGAGAAACATTGTTGTTGTCTGAATATGATGTTCCTTAGCAGTGGGACTAAGGTGTTAATGGTGGAATGAGGGTGTTGGTGGTGAGCCATTTGAATTTTTACTTGTGCTAGGATTCGGAATGATCTTCTGACAAAGTAGGTGACACATGGGGGTTAATGATTAGGACGGTTTGTGTCGGGGTCGTCGTTTCGCAGCCCATGTCCTTTCACCATAAATGAGGCATTTATGAACTCGTGGGTGTTTTACCAAGGTGACGTCTCAGTTAGTGGGGGTACATGGCTCAATCTCGTGTGGCGATTACTTTTTGTCGACGGTGGAGATTTACTGAGTGAGTTTGTGTTTAAAGGGGAACCGAAGTCGTGTTTTCTTCACTTTGCCCTATTCTGCAAACTCTTCTTTGTCTTCCATGCTGAGAGAGAGAGAGAGAGAGAGAGAGAGAGAGAGAGGGAGAGAGAGAGTACTGACGATCGAGTGAAGGAGCAAAAAATCCAGTAGAGAAACTGATATCATCTTCGCATGAACTGTTTTGCTGTTACTTTGTGTTCGTGTTGGCAACGTTGAGGTATGCCTTCCTCGTCTGACATTTTGTGTTCTTGTTTGGGTTTTTCCTTACTTTTTTTTTGCAAGTGCCTGTGCCTTGTAGGGGTCGTACAAATGTATGCTTGTGTTTTGATGTGTATTGTGTTTAAGGGTCTGAGAATTTTCGGTTTTCTGGGGTTTGTTGGATTTTTCTGGGTTTTGAACTATTGTGTTCTCGAGTGAGTTCTTGTGGTTACTAGCATAGGGTAGGTTTAGATCTCACTTGACTGCTAACTTCTAGGTTAGAGCGTTTGTGGGGTATGCCAGACGTTATCAATATTTCAAGTAGCGAAGAATCTGAGTCTTACGTGTCGTTACTTAACACATCAAAGAGGGACTTTATAGACTCATTGCGTCATCCTACTTCTACAGGAGGTAGTTTCGAGGAACCGCTAGACATAACGTCGTTGCAAACCATTTACCTGACACGAATGGCTTCGCGTCGGAGTGATGAGCACGAGATTGTCCGTCAAAGTGAGGAGGTGGAAAGGTCCGACAGTAGTAAGGGTAGTGTTGGCTCTTAGGGTCAAAGTGACGAGGGGGTTGGAGTTGAGGAGGGGCAAAGCTCTCGGCCTACCAATTTTTCTTGGACCCTCAGCGATGGTGCTGGGGTGGACGAACCTTCCTCTACCATGTCGTGGTGGAAAATAAACAAGCTACGAGAGCGATTCCGGCTTCCCAGTATCGTGAAATTGCTGCTATTACAAAAGGATGAGAAAGCTACCGACTTAGCGAAGGGTTATGCTGCTATTCATGAAGCCATCCTCCACCACTATGTGAAATTGCCACTGCCAAGGACTAAAACATAGAATATTGAGGAAATATCGATAGTTAAAAAAATGAAAATTTCGATCTAAGTAAATTTTTGAAAAAAATGATGGAAATTTAGAAAGTAACATGGAAATCATTAATGAATTTTCATGAAATGTTTACATAATTAGTTATCTATAGTATTTCAAAAAAAGTGTTTGATAAACTTACTTATATAATGATTGTAGTAATTTAGATTATAATAATATACAGTGACATGACAAAGAAATAAAATTCTACATGAGAAATCTCAAAATGACTTAAATAGGAGATTGGAGAGTTAATTATCAATTATAATAATATTTTACAATTAAATAGATATGTTAAAATGAATATCGGTCTTCAAACAAATAGGAAAAGAAGTAGAAAATGATCCATAGAAATACATAGAAAACCTTTTTTTTTTATATTTTAATAGAGCCAGATGTTTACTAGTTAGCAAATTAGATAATCAGAAGATTTATAAACATGGAGGGAAAAGATTTAAAGCGCGATACATGACCCAATAGATTTTTAAAGTTTTCCTCTTTAGATGTTATACAGTCTAGTCGGATTGGATAAGGACAAGGGCTAGTTTTCATGAGGTATAAGGTTCGAACCCCAACCTCGTCAAAATTTGGCCTCAATTTTAGTCTAAATACTTTCTGACCAACCTACATATCTCGAGAGGTGACAATAATCTTATAATTTCGGGATAATATCATGAATTTCTCTAAAATTTCCAATATTTCTGGAAATATCTTGAAAATTTTGAATATTTCTGGAAATATCGCGAAATTTTGAAAATTTCCCACGATATTCTCTTGGTAAGTCAAAGATATATCGAGACCCTAAAAAAAGGGAAATATCAAGGAAATATCGAGGATATATCGATTTTTCAGTCATTGGCCGCTGCTTCCGAGTCTGCAGTATCTGTTGCACGAGCTTAACGTTGCGGTTGGCCATGTTTCCATAAATATATGGAAAATGTTGTTGGCCTTGACAGCCTTATGGGACTTGTCAGGGTACGAATTTCCTACAGTGGCTGAGGTTTTTTTTTTCTTTTATGAGTTAACGTACAATGAGAAGAAGAAATGCGGTGGCACCGTGAAACTGACTCGTCGGCCTGGAACTCTGAAACTTCTGGAACATACCCCTGACTCTTCTACGACATGGCGGGCCACCGAGTATGTTGCTACGGAAGGTTGGGAATATGACACAAGGCCTAAAGGAGCCAAGGCTCCGCTATTCAGGGTTCCACCAAAGTTTCAAGCGATAAAAGGTTGTTGTTTGATTGCTTGAAACATGACTTTGTATTGAGTGTTCCTTTTTGTTTGTTGACTCTGCCGTTATCTTTGACCATTGTGTTTGCCTCGTTATGTGATAACTTGTCTATGTGTTTGCAGAGGGCTGGAGACGAAGTTGATGGATATTGAACAACAGCGGGTGTGTCGTGTGCACTACTGTTGGACAAATGAGAACTGTCTTAATCTCCACATTCTGTCACATTGGACATTACTTATTCGCTTGGCCCTGACTCGCGAGCCCGGTAAGTAATACTTGTCCTTGGATCTACATACCTCGTTGCGTTGTTATTGTTGTTGTTTCCTGAACTGTGAATCTTTCCTTTGTAGCGGCAATTCGAACGAACAAGAGAACCGACAAAGTTTTGAAGAAGGCGATGGCAGACCTTGGTGGTATTAAAGATTATGTCAACTTCATGCTTGACGAGTCTGCCAAAGTGCGCAAAAAGACAGTCGACCCTAAGACCAAGGCGGTAACGGAGGGGACTGAAGCGAAGATTCTGGAAGCTCCGTTGCATTCTAATTGCGTGAAGTTGAAGAAGAAGAAGAAGATTGGTGGCAAAGAGAGAGATGTGGCGGACAAGACTGAGCAAGAAAATTAGGAGATTGGATTGGTTCTGGAACTTCCTGCTGGCGAGCTTCCGGAGCAGACTACGACTGTTATTGGAGAGCCGGATGTGGTAGGTGAAGATGGTGACAAGGAGGCGAAGAAGGATGTTGAGAGAGAGAAGAGGAAGAAAATTATAGCGGATAAGGGAGGGGCTAAACATGACTGGAAAGGTGCTGGTGGGAGCGTTGTCGAGGGTTCAGGCTTTAGCGGGAGTGCCGTTGGTCAGCCTGAGGGGCTGTCTGCTGTTCTGCAGAAAAGGAAAATTGGCCCCTCCTCCATTCTTCCTAATCCTGCTAAAAAAATAAAGGTTGCCGAGAAGCACATGGCAGTTGGCGGTAGTCAAGGTTCCGGGGGTGGTGGGTTTGTCTCTGACAATCCTGTGCTTGGATTGGTGCAGGCGCCCGCTGGTCAGCAGGATTTTTTGTACAAGGTGTGTGAGTGCCTTGGTTTTGGCGGCAAGGAGAGAGTTCCCCACCCCGTGGCGGCATCGAAGTTGGAGACATCCCTGGACCTTATTTTGAAGGGTGCCCACGAGCTTTACCTCTACCAAGGTTTGTCGGAGGAGTGTAGGTTGAAGCAGGAACTTCTGCAAGCGCAACATGACTTGGCGGCAGAGAGGGAGAATAATAAAACCATCGAGGGGAATATTGCTAAGCTCGATGGTGCTCTTCTTAAAGTGAAGGAAAAGTTCAAGCATGCCGTTAACAAAACTATTGCCGACACCGCCACCATCTCTGACCTAAACTCTGAATTGGCGGCTCTGAAAAAGGAGAAAGCTGAGAGGGAAGATACCATCTCCCAGTTGCAAGAGGCACTTATCGCCAAAGAGAATGAGTTGGTGGATTTTCAGTCTGCTAAGCGCGAGGAATTGGCAAAAATGGCGGAGGATGAGAAAACATGAGTTGGTCTGGAAGCGGTGGAAGTTTTCAAAAAATGGGCAAAGTTCAAGGAGCTTCTGACAAATGCCGGTATGCAAGGTGTCGCCACCAACTTTAAGGAGCTACTTAAGGAGAAGGGGTGTTTGAATTTTGACAAGATTGTCACAGATCGAGCTTCGTCAAGCTCCTTGGTCGGCGGGGATGTTGAGGTGGTGGAAGATAAGGAGTATGGGGACGATGATTCTTCAGGAGCCAGGTCCTCTGATGTCGATGAAGGGAGTGGTTTGTCTGAGGAAGATGATGTAAGGTCGGACGGTAATCCTGAGACTCCAACGCTGACAAGCAAGACTGAGAAGAGAAAGGAAACTATCCGCCAACTTGCTCAGAAGCATCGCCGTGGTAGTAGTGCTTCAGGTTCCTCTCCGCATGTTGACGAGGCTGCCTCAGAGTAGCATTGTCAGTATTTAGGTTTTTTTGTAAAAATTGTGGCGGTGTAGGCGCCGTGTGTTGAAATATATGAATACCCTTGGTTGGGGAGTCCCAACTTTTCTTTCTTTTGCAATGTGATGCTTGTTTTGGTTTATTTTCGAATGATGAATGTTTTATCCGCTAAGATTTTCTTTGTACTATGGCGGAAGGTATATTTTTGTTCGTCAATGGAACATGAAAGGAATTAAGATTGGTTCGCTAATTGAACATATTGCCCTTGCTTGTTTTATGGGGGAAATGTGTTGGCCTGGCCAGACTTGATTTTTTTTTTGGTGCATGTGTGGGACAATGGTTTAAATAATTCCTCGTTTCATTGACAATTGGGTGGAACCAGCGTTTACAAAAATATGTACCCGGAGGGTAGCTCTTTTTAGCTAAGCTTTGCAAAAATTAGCTAAGTGAAGATGCTCTGGGCATATTGTCGTGCTACTTGTAGTAGTAGCGGAGATGTTCAGTGTTCCAAGATGGGTGGATGTGACGCCTTCCTTGTTCTTTAAGTAGAATGTGCCGGGACTCGCCACTTTTACAATTTGGTAAGGTCCCTTCCAGGTTGGGCGGAGTGCCTTAGGTGGAGGAATGACTTCCTTCATTACCCAATCTCTGAGTTGGAGGTTCTTGGCCTTGACATGAGTGTTGTAAAAACCCGACACCCGTTGCTTGTTTTGCAAATTGTGCAAGTGCGCCTTGTCTCGTCTTTCTTCGAGTAGATATATCCTTGTCTAAGTTGACTCCTTTAACGTTTGTCGTGGCATCATAACTGTCGACCCTGGCGATAGGTTGGGTTACTTCGATGGGGAGGACCGCTTCTGTGCTAGACATCATGCAGAAGGGGGTCTCGCCATTGACGAATGTTGGAGTTGTTCTGATGGCCCAAAGAACTTCCGGGAGTTTCTCAGCCCATAGACCTTTCTTGTCCTCCAACTTCTTCTTTAGAAGTTTCTTGATAATTTTGTTGGCTGCCTCGACTTGTCCATTGGTTTGGGGGTGTGCAACAGAGGCAAAACACATCTTGGTGCCTAGGTTAGCGATGAAACTGATGAATTCCTCATTGTTGAACTGTATTTCGTTATCGGTGATGGTTGTGTTGGGAACTCCATAGCGGCAGTAGATGTTTTTCCAGAGGAAATGTTGCACTTTGGCGGTGATAATGGCAGTTAATGGTTTAGTCTCAATCCACTTGCTGTCATAATCGATGGCGACAATTATGTACTTGAACTGGCCCTTGGCAGTCGGTAATTTGCCGATGATGTCCAATCCCCATGTGGAGTGGATCCAAGATCCGATAATGATGGATAGTGGTTCTGTTGGTGCATGTAGGAGGTCTGCATATTGTTGGCATTTATGGCATGATCGTGATATTTCCTTTGCATCGTCCCCCAATGATGGCCAGAAGTATCCTGGACTCATGGTGCGATTTGCAAGTGATCTGGAACCTGAGTGGTTGCCGCATTCTTCTGCGTGTATCTTTGCCAAAACTTGTTTTCCTTCTTCTATTGTTAAGCACTTTAAGTTAGGATATATGAATCCCTGGCGGTAGAGCTTGCCATTTTGGATGTTGTAGCGTGTCGCCCTTTGTACTAATCGTCTTGCTTCGACCTTCTCGGCTGGCAGTGTGCCATTACGTTTGTATTTCAGTATTTCCTCCATCCAATTTGGGCTTACATTGACTGTGTAAATCTCCATCAGATTTTTGGTGATGCTAGGTTTGTCGAGCATCTCCACCCGATTGTCGGTTGGGCTCTGACGTAGTTGGGCTGTTGCCAGGCGTGCTAGGGAGTCTACCTCGGCATTCTTCTCCCGAGGTATTTGTGTGATGTTGAAGAAGTTGAATTTGCCTAGTAAGGTCTTGGCGTACCCTAGATATGCCGCCAATTGCCTGTCCTTGACTTGGAAGGTGTCATTGACCTCACTACTAGTTGTGAGTCGCTAAAGATGTCGACATTTTTCACTCCACAGTCTATGGCTAACAATAGTCCGGTGATGAGTGCCTTGTACTCCGCCATGTTGTTGGAGGCTTTGAAGTTGAAGTTCAGGGCTTACTCAACATTAAGTCCCCCTGGTCCTGTGAGGATGATGGCGACACCGCATGCCTTGGCACATGCCGAGCCGTTGACAAAGAGGTTTAATTTTGACGGTGTCCTAGTTGGCATGGTCTCAGGCTTGGAGCGTTGACCTCCGATATCATATCATTTGGTTGTTCCGGCTGCTGTTCTGTTAGTTCCGCTATGAAGTCAGCCATAGCCTGACCTCTAATGGTGGTTCTTAGCTTATAGTCGATGTTGAACTTGCTGAGTTCTATTGCCCACTTGCTGAGGTGACCTGAATGCTCCGGGCTTTGCAACATCTGTTTTAGTGGTTGGTTTGTGAGGACATGGATTATATGTGCCTGAAAGTATTGTTGTAACCCTCTAGCGGCCACTATGAGTGCCAGTGCCAGCTGCTCAAGTGGCAGGTATCTGGTTTCTGCTCCATTCATGCCTCTGCTGGCGTAGAATACCGGTAATTCTTTTGTTGCCTCTCTGCGTACTATGGCGCAGCTGACAGTTGATTTGGACACCACTAAATAGATGTAGAGTATCTCACCCTACACTGGGATTGAAAGTAACTGGACAGAGGCCAAGTATTCCTTGAGACTTTGAAATGTCGCCTCACAATCAGGCGTCCAATCTACTACCTTACAGTGTGACCACTTCATTGCCTTGAAGAACGGTAAGTATTTGTCGGTGAGTCTGGAGATGAATTGAGAAAGTGCCGTTAACTTTCCCTGCAGGCTTTGCACATCGACTTTCTTCTTGAGAGATTTCATGTTTATGATTACTTGTACCTTGTCGGGGTTGGCCTCAATTCCTCGTTCACTAACGATGTACCCAAGGAACTTGCTAGCAGTGATCCAAAGAAATATTTCTCTGATTTTAGACGCATGTTATATGCCAATAGTATGGCAAATATGATGCAAAGGTTAGCCACATAACCGCCAGCTTTTATAATTCTGACGAGCATGTCATCGACATATACCTCGATGATTTTTCTTAGGTGTTCCTCAAACATTGCGTTCATTAATCGTTGGTACGTGGCTCCAGCTTTCTTGAGGCCGAATGGCATGACATTGTAGCAGTATAAACCCTTGTCTGTGGTGAATGTTATGCATTCCTGATCTCCTGGGTGCATCTTTATTTGATTGTAGCTAGAGAAGACGTCCATCATGCTAAGTAGTTCATGCCCTGCTGTAGCGTCAATCAATTGGTCGATGCATGGTAACAGGAAACTGTCCTTGGGGCATGCCTTGTTCAGGCCTTTGAAGTCAACACACATCCGCCACTTCCCATTGGGCTTCCTTACCATCACCAAGTTAGAGATCCATTGTGGGTAATTAACGTGGCAAATGAAACCAATATCTTGCAATTTGATTACCTCTTCTCTGATAGTCCAATATCTTTCTTCATCAAAGGCCCGTCGTTTCTGCTTGACGGGGTAGAAGGATGGCTCGATGCTGAGCTTGTGTGTAATTATGTCAGGTGAGATTCCTGGCATGTCGGCATATGACCATGCAAAAACTGCGGCATTTTCCTTCAGAAATTGAGTGACCTCTGTTGCTATCTCAGGGGAGAGTTGGGCACCAATGCGTATAGTTCTTTCTGGGTGTTCGTCGGAGATGCTCACAATGCAGAGTGATGTCTCCGGGTTGACGGGCTCCTTCTTGAAGTACTTTTTCTCGTCATCCCTAGGGTTATCAATTTTGTCCGTCAACTGTGGTGTGTTGCCTACAGTGAGGATTTCATGGCGGCTTTTTGACCTTGTCACCGTTGTTGAGTAACATTCCTGTGCAATCGATTGACTTCCCTTGACAGAGCCAGTGCGATTAGGGGTGGGGAACTTCATGAGTAGCATGTATCCTACTATGATGCACTTGAGCTTGTTGAGGACAGGGCGACAGATAATAGCGTTGTATGAGCTGAAGCAGTCTACCACAATGAACTCAGTGTGTATCTCTGTCGTACATGGGGTTACTCCGATGGATATGCACATGTAATCAGACCCTAAAGGTTGAGTCACTTCACCGGAGAAACTGAGTAGTGCTCGTGGTCTTACAGGAGCTTTTCTGTTGCGTTGCAGTTATTTGTAGCAGCCGCTAAATATGACATTTATGGTGGATCAGCAGTCTACCAACACTCAGCCGACAGACCACCTGTCGAGGATTGCGTCAATCAGAAATGGGTCGTCATAGGGGGAGTGGATACCTCGTTCTTCCTCCTCATAGAAAGTGATTGGCTCCCAACCAGTTTTGGCCATCTTGGCGGATCGATCATAGCGAATATTAAATACCTCCTTTGGGTGGTTAGGCACATTCATAGTGCTTCCTTGCTCTGTGGGATATGTTACCGATAAAAGCGCTGTCGTCTATTGTGTTGATCGTCCTCATTAGTTCAATATTTGCGACGACAGGTGGTGATTGTCGGACCTTGTACTGCTCTAACTTCTCGTCACGATATAGCGATTCGATTGCGGTTTTGAGGGCGTTGCAATTGTTGGTGTTATGGCTCTATCTTCATGGTGTTTGCACCATTTGCCAGTGTTTCTGGGCTTTCTTACTCTGGGGTATTTTCTTGGGAGTGGTGGCGGTATTTGGTCCTTACATTGATCATAAATTTCTTCATATGACGCCATCAATACTGTGAATACTTCAAACTTTTGAGGGTTCGCAGCAGACTTATTGTTACGGTTGTTGCGGTTGTCACGGCGATCGTTGTGGAAAGATCTATTGCCCTTGTTGTGGTATTATTGGTCTCTTTGCCGCTTGTCTTGGTAGTAGCCCTGTTGCCATTCCCTCTTTTTGTCATTTAGTGGTGTGGTGATATTTGGGGTGGTGGTGGTGGTGTTTCCTTGTTGGAATGTGGGGGACTGGGATGTCTTTTGTGGAGTTTGTGGTAGTGGTGGAGTGGCGCCATAAGTGTTGTACTCCGCCTGGGCGTGTAAGACTGCTTCACTCATGATGTGGTCACATGTGGCGTTTAGGCAGTTGTAGTTAAGGTGGTACAAGAAGTTTGCCTTGAGGAGCCCTTGCTTGAAGGCCGCCAGCGCCATTGTTTTTTCTAGGTCTCGACAGCTTGATGTGGCGGTTCTCCATTTGGTTCCAAATGCCTTTAACAATTCGTCAGTGCCCTGCTTGACGCTGAACAATTGGCTTGAGTTGTGATAACAGTCCGTCATAAGGATGAATCGTGACAGGAATGCGTTTGATAGAGCTGAGAATGAATCC
The DNA here is from genome assembly GCA_001662545.1 of Rosa x damascena. NCBI lineage: Eukaryota > Viridiplantae > Streptophyta > Magnoliopsida > Rosales > Rosaceae > Rosa > Rosa x damascena. The sequence continues at coordinate 21,294 of LYNE01005793.1, forward strand.
ATGGAGCCTGGGGGGCACTCAAAGAACCAACTCATTGCCTCACCGTCCAATGTTTCGTTGAATAGATGACAGAGAGTTGCATCGTCAAAACCTTTGTTGTTGGTTGCCTTTTTGAATGTGTCCATCTGGGCAAATGGGTCTGTCAAACCGCTAAATTGGGCAATCTTGGGAGTCTTCGCATATGTCAGTCTGACGGTTTGCAAAATTCTGGCAGTAAATGGGCCTAGACCCGCCACAAATAACGAATTTTGAGTTGGCGGTAGGGTGCCTGTTTCGACTCTAATTAACCTTTCTTCTAGCTCCCGCATTTTTTCTAGGTTAAGGTGGTGGAGTCGACAGTAGGCCTGGGGATTAGCGGATTTGGTGCCACGATTTGTCGGGTGGTCTTCACATTTGTCGCTCCTCTCTGCTAGCCTGCGCTGAATGAGTTGTCTCATTGTGGCTGTGAGTCTGCTACCTGCTCCTGCACCAAATGTGGCGGTAGAGCTGGCCCTAATCCTGTCAGTTCATGTGGGTTCAGAGCAACATTCATTTAGATTACTGATGTCGGCGCTGTCCTTACCCTTATGTTTGGGCTGAGCCTTGCGCTTTGCGAGTGTTCGCTTTGAGCTGGATTTGTGTTAGTCCCTAGTGCCTTCTTTAGCTTGTTGAATTTTGATAATAGTGTCGCCACTTGGTTTTGAGCTTTCGCCTTCTCCTCTAGCTCTTTCTCCTGCTCTCTGTTTGCTTTGTGCAAGTCCAAGAAAGCTAGTTCCAACATGGCGGCGAGATCCCAGCTTGGTACTTGACGTCTGGTGCCAATTTGGTTCTCCACAGTGGACTATGCTAGGGGTATCTCGGGGGTGTTGAGGGATCAACTATCAGTGTTGGACGGCGTAGTGAATAATTCGTGGTTGACGGCGATTGTTGGATTGGCAGGGTTCGTGGGTTGAAGGTTGACAGACTGGTTTGTCTGGTCGTCACCGCCATTTACGCTACCGCTAGCCATGGTAGATTTATGGGGGAGTGGCCTTTAGTTCAAAGGGAGTTCCCACAGACGGTGCCAATGTTAATGCTCAAGATACCTCCACAAGTTGTCGGCTTCCAATAACGTGGATGAGGGTCGAATCTTCCGATATGTTGTGAATTCGCAAAGTCCCGCTATCTGTCAAAAGAAAAACAAAGGCGTCAAGAGGGGAGACCGCTGTTGGCGGTCTTCGCTCCTCCGATGCTAAAGTTAGACGATGTATTTATATTGACAAAGTATTAAATGCGTAATGAATGAAGAGAGAGAAGTGGACCTTAATTTTATAGGTGGAATAGTGGGTTACCTCAATCTCGTTTTCGATGTGGGACTGATATGCTTCAGTCTGATGATTTTTCTTCCTTTCCACAGGGACGCTTTTAGGTGGCGCGTGTCGGCGCGTCGAGGCATATTTTGGCCTAGACCTGGTTTGTTGATAGGAGCACAAAGTGAGATGATATTATTGAGTATGTGCCCCATTTTAGCCTTGTTTCTCCCTTAGTTTCATATTTTGAGTCATTGAGTAGTTTTCAGAGTCTTGAAGAGTGTTTGGCGTGAAATAGGTGGAAAACGAAAAAATTCATGAAAAATCATAGCTGGATCAGGATTCCTCACTGTCGACTGTTTTTGCAGTCTTTAAATTTTAATTCCCTTTATTTTCTCTAAAACATTATGATATTCTCCTCCTTGTTGTAGGAAACCTTGCCTAGTGGAACTCTTGGAAACAGCAATGATGGAATCAGAAAATAAAGCATTTTAGACGTTTGACCAAGCAATGAAGAAGGGAAATAAAGGAGAAAGATGTTTCAACTGGAAAATAAATAAGAGAAAGACGTTTCAGCTTGTTAAAAGACCTCATTATGAGAGGAATTAAGGCCATAAAGGAGACGTTTCAGTAGGGAAATTAAAGGAATTATGATGCAATCCCATCCGTACAAATGATGAAGGGTATGATCTACAAAAGCCAACCAATGCTACCTTATAAATAGGCAACGTCTAGACCAGAATTATCATCACTTCCTTGCCTATCACTTCCTGGCCAAAAACTGTTTCAAGACTCTGCCCAGCCGTACCATTTGTCGGTGAAGGTTAGCTTGCTGTGTTCCCGGAGGCTACACCATCAAGGCCCATTCGATGAAGTGAGGTGGTCTGGTATGAGTTCTGATTATGGCCGACAGATACCATGTATGTACACATAGCAAGATTAAAAGTATGCAGATGTCTAAACCCCAACCCACCTTGCTCCTTGGACTTACACAACTCCTCCCATGCATGCCAATGCATAGCCTGCTTATCCTCAGTATCACCCCACCAAAATTGGGCACATTACTAATGCAACTCATCGTAAAAACCTTAGTGGAGAAGGTAACAATTCATTGCATAAATTGGAATAGCCTGAGCTACCACATAAGAATTTACTTACCTGCAACACTCAAACAACTTCAATTTCCACTCCTTTAGTTTCTTAGACAAACTTTCTTTAATATGCAAAAGCTTCTGATTTTGATCTCCCAACATAAGTTGGCAACCCCAAGTATTTCTCATGCACCTCCACTCTCTCCACTCCCAACAAGTCTGTGAGAGACTCTTGTTTAGGAGGCAGAACATTCTCACTGAACATAATACTACTCTTTGCCAAGTTCACCTTCTGTTTAGAAGCCCTCTCCTATAACTGCAAAATATGTTTGATCACCACACAATTCTGCAGGGTAGCTCTATCATACAACATGTTATCATCAGTAAACAATAAGTGACTAATAGTAGGTGCCCCATCACAAACCTGTAAACCATTCAACAGTCCTACACTAACATGTTGCGATATCAAAGCAGAAAAACCTTCAACACATATCTTGAATAGATAGGGTGATAGAGTATCACTGTGTCTCAATCCTCTCCCTGGTGAGACAGAACCTCTTGGTTCACCATTAATAATAAAAGAATATCACACTGTAGAAAAACAAGTCATAATCAACTCTATCCAATGCATATCAAATCCCATCTTCTCCATAATCTGTTGCAGGAAGGACCACTTTAACCTATCATAGGCCTTACTGATGTCTAGTTTTAGCGAAAGGAAGCCTTATTTTTCACGCCATAAATTGTGAATATAATGACCTAATTCTGCAACCATCAGAGAGTTATCTGAAATGAGTCAACCAGGAACAAAAGCACTCTGCTAATTAGAAATAATATCTGGAAGAAAGGCCATAAGCCTATTAGCCAACACTTTGGATGCAAATTTGTAAACTACATTACACAAAGCGATTGGTCTAAACTGTTACATATCAACTGGTTCCTTTCTTTAACTCATTATAATATTGACCCTCATAGTAATTGAAATCAGCCTACTTATCCTTTTCTTTCTTTGATCAAACTAAGGGGGAGTCGAGGATAGAGAGTGAAAGAGAGAGAGGGGGGATCGTTGAGTAGAGGATATCTCACCAATATCTTTATTCAAATCCAACTCATCTCAATCATCTTCACCATCCTCAGCTACCACGCCCGTAACTAGATTTAACCATTCACTGGTCATTTGGACAATAAACAATTAAAATCTTTACTTTTTACTTTATTTTGAACACTTAAGGGGACCTAACAGTTGAATTTGTCTTTGGCTTAGTTATTAGGGACACTACCTTCATAAAAGTTGTAAAGGGCGTTAAACCGAGTTTGTAGACATGTGGCACACAAAAAACGGGGTTTGCATGGGAAAGTTACGATCTAAAATGCAAAATTTACTATTTTAGGAAACCTACTATAAATGGCAGTTTGACTTTCCATTTCGGGAAATCTCCATTTCAGTCAACAAACCCTACTTTCCAAATCCTCTAGACACGACCTTGGTTTTAACCCGAGCCGCACCGCGACCCGGAAGAAGATCCGGCAATATCTCAATCATCCGGCAACCCCATACCGCCACACCACCACCATTCGAGGCGCCTTCCTTCTCTTTTGTGATCCATGGAAGAAATTCAATCCATAAAGCCCTGAGAAAGCAGAACTGAAGAGATTTTTCGTCGAGATTCCTTTTCTTTTGTGATAATGGTTAAGGTTTAATATTTGATTTTACTATTTAGTGATTTCCATAAATTGACGATTTATCGGCATTGAGTTCATTTTGAGTTATGAGTATCCTTAGATTTTCTGCTGATACTTGAATTATTGAGTTATCAAGGATTTGTTTTGGAAAATGGAGATTTAAATATTATGAGTTAATGAGTATGTTTGAATTATCGAGATTTCATAAATTGTGTTTGATGATTTACGAAGTTAATAGTGAGTTTCCTTTCCGAAAGCTTTTATAAATTATCGAGTTATTTGAATTTTGAGCTATTGAGAATTTATTTCGGAAAGATTATGACTTAAAACTTATGAGAATTAATGAGTTCAGAATTATGTATTCGAGTAGGTAAAATATGTTATTAGAGCATGCATGCATTACCTGGTCGGCAGTACCCTCTACGTAATAGTCTAGTCAGCAATACCCTCTAAAGAATATCTTGGGCAGCATTACCCTCCAAAATATATATCAGGTCGGTAGTACCCTCCAATGCATCATTTGGTTGGCAGTACCCTTCGATGCGTCATCTAGTTGGCAGTACGCTCTAGATGGCATGAGATGGTTAGTCGACAGTACCCTCTAGTCATTGCATCCTTGTATACTGGTCAGTAGTACCCTCTGATGCGTGATGCGTCATCTGGTAGGCAGTACCCTCTAGATGGCATGGGATGTAATGCCCCGTACCTACTAGTTACTTTTTACCGTAGTTGACCGAGGAGTGACTTTTTCTTTAGTCCGGTAAATTAGGAAATTTATTTGAGATTGTCGTAGAATACGAAAAATCGAGTTCGTGGACACGTAGTTT
>LYNE01005798.1:2121-26864 GCA_001662545.1 Rosa x damascena
ATAGTCACGGTTTGTAGAAACGTGGGTATTGAACCCAATAAAATATTGTTAAAGTAGTTTAGAATTGGCACACATAATTGTGGGTCCCCTTATTGTCATACCCACGAAAGAGTTGGAAATGTGGCACATTTGAAGGATGGCAACGGCTCCACAGGGCACTGACATTTTTAAAAGTGGCTGCAGCGTGGCTTTGGGCGTTGGACACAAATAAATGTGTCTCTTGCCTGTCGTTTTCTGTATAAAGCCACGAACATGGTAAGTGGCTCTAGCTTATATTTGTAGTGGTGACAGTAAGGGTCTGAGGAACAAGTCCAGATATGGTATAACCCCCTTCAGTCTCTTGCATTTAGTCATTTATAATTTGTGCAAGCAAGCATGTGATGTGGTTCTAAAAATAAAACCGTACAGAGGATATATAAATCTTGATTAATATTTATGCAGGGTTGACAAGGATAAATTTGTGGAAGATTGCTATGATAACCGCAGGAAAAATTAGTCATCAGTTGATACTCAGCAATATCAGAGTGTAGAGATCCTCCAAAAATCCAAAATCTGGATTACAAATGATTGACATTTAATTTGAGTTTTCTGTAACACAAAAATAAGAGGAAATAATTCTAACTCTAGCTAATTTTGTTCATTCGTTTATCCTATCAAACAATCTACTTGATTTTTTTTTTTTGGCTAATCTTAAGAAAGGCTTTAAGGACCACTGGAAAAGAAACATCCATCACAAATTAGCTACTTACGTTTGAGTATTAATGCATATATGCAACTGGAGAAACTAAAAAGAGAAATTATTTACATATATAGCCTAGAAGATTATTACCAGATAACATCTTCAACAATAAATATTGATCATGCTGATCCAGGCAGAGCTATTTATTGTCTCTCGATTGAACTTTCTGTCATGGTTCAAGACGTATCTTTTAAGAGACAATTAGTAAATAAATGGAATTTGTTTGAAAGCCCGATTACGAATGGGTACGGCTATTGCCACCCTACCATTTTCTTTGTTCACTCTACAAATATTTGAATTATTGAAAGACTATATTACCCAAATACAAAATTACTAATAAAGACACTAATTTTCTAAAATTTAAATCTTTAAGAAAAACTAAATACATAACTAATTAAATACAAAACTACTTAATTTTTTTTTTCTGATAACATTAATTTTCATCTTCTCCATCCAAATTTCAATTTATTACAATTTTCTTTTTTATCTTTTTGTTGCGTCCTCATCGTTAATTCGTTATTCAATTCACAAAACCATTAGTGTTAACTTCATTAAAATCTTTATAATACCTTTATAAACACCGAAAGTAAAAATCAATCTTTTTTTCATTGCTTGTAGTAGCACTTACTAATTTTTTTTAATATGGATTGAAATAAACGAACATTGAAACTGAATGGAAAAAATAAAAAAATGGAAGTAAATCAAATTATGATTTTATTAGGAAACTTTAATATATTTTAGGACGTATTTTTAATTGATATAAATTAAATGAGAAATTTTCGTTAAACAAAAGTTCTTTGATATGTCATATGATGGAGGATATTCCAGGAAAGAAAAATGGGTTGGATAAGTAAATCTAATAATTGAAATTAAAATGTAGGGTGTAATGAGCAAGTAGGGTGAACAAAGAAAATTATAGGGTGACAATAGCCTCACCCTTACGAATACGTATTTAAGAAAGTGAAATGGTTTGCTTGACGTGGTTGCGAAGTCATATCATGACACTCAGGATTTGTTGGCTATCAGTAGCTCATTATGGTTAGAGTTTGGGTCTTGTTGGCTCATGAGATCTACAAGCTAGCGATATGAGTAGTTGAGAACCTAGTTGTCACTCTTCTCGGTGAAATTTTGGTGGTTTATTGAAGTGCTTTTTTTCTAAGACAAAATTATGAAAAAAAGAATTTCATTGAAGCCCTAAAAATAGATGACATTTCAAACAAGAGAGACAAGGGTGTGTACATTTTCCCCAAGGGGGTTGAGGATCCAAATGTTAGAACTCATGAATAATGTAGCACTTTTAGCACTCATTATTGTAGCACTTCACCCGTAGCACTTGTAGCACTCATTAATGTAGCACTTCATCCGTAGCTCTCACCAAGTGGTTACTAGCTGAGTTAACTCACTTGTAGCACTCATCAGACGATCACTAGGATCATGTCACTAGTTGTACTCATCAGATGACCACTAGGATCATGTCACTGGTTGTACTCATCAGACGACCACTAGGATCATGTCACCAGCAACACTCATCAGACGGTCACTAGGATCATGTCACAAATAGTACTCATCAGATGGTCACTAGGATCATATCACCAGTAGCACTCACCAGGTGACTACTAAGATTAGTTCACGAGTAATACTCACTAGGTGGTCACTAAATGGAAGATGCATGAATGACAGATTACACTATACCACTATTCACTTTAGCTGGAATATCTATAGTACTGACTGACATCTCGTGCAATCTGGAGGGTACTGCCGATCATATGATGCATCGGAGGGTATCGCTGATCGGAATACTCTTCTCACTATATCTAAAGTATCTGAATAACACATACAATATGTACAATGACTAGAGGGTACTGTCAACTAGTCATTCATGCCATCTAGAGGGTACTGCTGTGATGACCTGGATTTCTGTTATTTAATTTTGGTAATTAATAATGGACCAGTTGTACGAATAATTGTTATTGTGCTTTAATCGTAGGTTGTATGTGAAGTGGAATGGTTTTCGTACGTGTAATTATTCGAATTTCACAGTTTAGGGGGTCGTGTGATGTTTGACTTTTTATACGTTGGGATTCTCAGAAAACTTCCTTCAGGAAGTTGTAGAGTTCGCTGATACGAGTTCGTGGACATATGGAACATGGGATTTGGAGTTCGTATGAGAAAGTTATGGCTATCGGAAGAAGTTTCCGTTTTAGTATAAATAGAGAAAATCAGAAAATGAATTCATTATTTCATATTTCCATTTCCGGAAATATCTTCTCTCTCTTTTCTCTCTCGGTCGACACCTTCAGAATCAAGATTTTCCGCCTGACCGACCTGAACCCGGCCATCCGACCCGGCCGGAACTTGCAGCTCCGGTGATCTCTGGCCATGAAACTTGGTCAGCTGGTTTGTCTCCTCCTTCTGGTCGTCTCTGTGGCATCCTTTAGCAGCGATATCCACCGTGTACGGCGTAGCAAGGCTGCGCAGTTGGTGCTTTCGGACCCGACCGGAACTCGCAGCTCCGGCTACTTCGTGGCTTCATGCTTCCTTGGTTGAGTTCAGAGAAGGCTCCCTGATCGATCTATGGTGTTTGTTTTGATCGATTTATGTGGAAATCGGTTCAACTCAGTGTGAGATAGTTTTCGACCCTTTATGCTTGTTTTCTGACTTCGAGCTAGTTATGAAAATTCACAAGCATGCTTAGATGAACCGCTTTGATGTTGGGAGTTTTGTGAAATATTGAGTTTTGGTCGGCGGCGGTGCACCACCCCCTGTGGCGGAGTTCTGGTGGCTTTCCGGCCATGTAGGGAACTGTTTTTGGTATTATATATGTTCTACTCGTTAATACGAGTGTTTCGATATATAATATGCAAATTTTGGAGTTCGTATGAAATTGTTATTATTTTTATAGTTTCATACCGATCGATTTATTAGATCTGTGAGGATTCAAGCTTCCGATCGACTTGTGGTTTGGACATATTGATCGTGGAAGTATTCCGGAGACTTTGGGAGGTCTCGGATGTGGTTTTTCCTCGATTGGCGCCACTTTTGGGATTTTAGTTCAAAACAGGGGTTTCGAACTTAAATCAAATGTGAATCGTTACTAAGTTGGAACCGTATGTGATTAGGTACTTGACGAAGTACTTTGGAACGTTATTTTGTGGATTGGCGGCTTTGTGCTTTATTGAAGACGCAGCAGGAGTTCGAGGTGAGTAATCTCACAAGGTTCATTATGAATGGAATTACCATTATTGTTTTGGTGTTAATTATTTAACTGCAAACTATAGTTAGTATTAGTAGACATTCCTGAGTGAATGACTACGTATATATATATATATATATATATATATATTTACGTGAAATATATATATATATATATATTCTTGTGGATGATTGTGATGAATAATATGCATGATTGTGTTCATATTATTGTTGAATGTGACTTTTCAGGAAACAATATTGTGGAAAAAGATGTTTTCTATTGTTTAAAAAGTATTGAGCTTGATGTTACATTTTTGAGTCAAGTGTGACTCATTTTAGATGTATTGGTCTTTTTACCAAGGGTCACAGATGGTGAGCAGGGTTTGGGAAAGCCGAAACTAGATGTTCGTAACTTTTTTAGGTCGGGTGCGACTTACTTAAAGTTTGACTTTAAGACCAGACAGGGTCTAAAAAGATTACATATCACAGATGGTGACAGGATGCAGACAGTGACCTTGATGTTTGATTTCACGACCATACGGGGTTTGAAGATCATGTGTCACAGATGGTGACAGGTCACAGATGGTGACAGGTCGCAGATGGTGACCTTAATGTTGATTATGAGACCAGACGGGGTCTGAAAACCACATGTCACAGATGGTGACCAAGGCAGGAAATAGGTAATCACGTCCATAGCCGGACGAGTGGTTACGATTTCAATAGAGCTATAGTCTGTCTGCCATTATAGATTATGGGGGTAATGGTCGAGGTTGCTGGAGACTCATAAGTATGTAGTTAAAGGAGAATTCCTAGAGTATTCTTCTTTTATTGTTTAGATGAGACTTGAATTGCTTCTTGATGGTTCAGTTAGCAAATAGAACATTGTCATAGCGGTGATTTATGATGTTCTCTCGATGGAAAGGTTATGGAGTGTTAGAAGGAATCATGGTTGCATGGTTTCCTTTAGCAGATGTGTGTGAGTTGTTGATTGATGTTCAAGAGTTGCTCATACGAGCTTTCATAAGCTTTCCGGGTTTTGTTGTGTGGAAACCCGATGCACCATTCTATTGGTGTAGGGGTTAATCCTGCAGATCAGGGTAATCATGGCTGAAGCTGAGGTAGCTTGTTGGTAGCTGAACGGGTAGGAAGCAAATTTTGTTGGTTTTGCCATTGTTATGACTTCTGCTATGTAGTAAGCTCTGAGGAGCATTTACATTTTATTTTGTGATGACAATTTAATTCGTAAGTTTTGTAATATACGACTCTATGGAGCGGGTCAATATTTGAAATTGTGGGTTCAGGGCATCAATATGTACTTGTTGTAAAGGGAAGATGTCTCCATGTATTTTGTATTGATGGTTGAACGATCGCGCATGTATAATTATGAGATTATATATCGATTTTTATTTGTGTTAAAAATCAGGGGCTTGACAACTGCTGACCAGATGGCGCATTATAGGGTAATGCTGACAGGAATACTAGGTGGCAATGATTAGAGGGTACTGCTGACTAACCATCTCATGCTATTTAGAGGGTATTGCAGACCAGATGACGCATCGGATGGTACCATCGACCGGATTAGTATGAGGCAATGGTTACAGAGTACTGGTGACCAACCGTTTCCTGCCATCTAGAGGGTACTACCGCCCAGATGACACATCATAGGGTATTGCCGACTGCATAAATATTCTTGAGGGTACTGCTGACTAGATAAGGCATGCATGCACTTGATAATATAATTAACCTCCTTACTTAACCTTCTTAATAACATAAACCATACGCCTAAATTGTATGACTCCCCACATCTAATCTCTTGCGTCTAAAGGGGAGGAACATAATCATGATCAAATCACATATTTAATATCTCTCTATCTTAATCTAAATTCAAATCCGAGGTATTCATTGAAAAATCGTAACTCGAAATAAATTGTCATATCCGACATTCTTGTCGGAAAAAAAAAATACATTCAATTAAATCGTAAATCATATATGAAATTAACATTCAATTTCTATTGGAAATAAACTATAAACCCTAAATTCAAGCTCAAGACAAAACTTTGAAACTCCTTTTATTAGTTTGTCATAAATTTTTGAAAATCCGACCTCATATCGGAATTGACTCAAAATTCAATAGTTTCCTTAAGGGCTAAATACTAGTTACTACCTTGTGGTTTAAGTCCAAAATCAATTTGGTCCCTGAACTTCTAATTTCATCAAAAATACCCCTAAATTTTCAATTTTGATCTAATAGGTCCAATTCGTTAATCTTCTGTTTTGGGTTCCAGTTATAGTTGGATTATTTGTTGAATAACTTTTTATTTCATAAATTTCTAATAGTGGGATCCACTCCTAAACTGACTATGCATGCCACCTCAACACCACATCATAAAACATAGGTCATATATGAGCCATGTCAACAAGTTAAATTACTCAATTAATGGAAGACTAACAGATTGGACCTATTAGATCAAAATTGAAAGTGCAGGGGTGTTCTTGATGAAACTAGAAGTTCAAGGACTGAATTGATTTTGGACCCAAACTACAGGGTCAGATTACTATTGCCCTTTCTTTAATTTAATAATTCGAATAGCTTAAGAAAAAATCACGACGATCCAACAGTCAGATTGTTACAAATTGAAATCCAAAATTTCCGAAACAACAGAAATTCTGATTAATTCCAAAACATACACTAGCATCAAAAATCATAAAGACACATCCCTAACGTTGAGCTCTATGCAACGAACAAAATAAGAGGGCCAGAAGAGGTCGCACGCGCCCCCACATGCCGACACTCCAACACAAATCGGGGACTAAAACCTATGCCAAACTATATTTCTCAACTTGCTTAAGAACAATTACAATTTGTTGAGTAAAAATTGCACACAGTGAGAAGGGATTTGACTGGTGGAGTAAGGGATTCTGTTTGAACTTACGGTTGCATCTAGTGGGTAGATTGCCTACATGCCCTCGAGGAGGGATCAGACCATTATAGTCTTTGGATTTGTATTTCTAGTGTTGGGAGAATTTGACTGGAGTCAGTGATTCAATTTAGGACTGGCTGAATTTGATTGGTGGAGTCAGGGATTATGTTGGAATTTGTGGTGTGAATTTGACTGGTGGAGTCAGGGATTTGATTTGAAATTGTGGTTGCATCTAGTGGGCTGCTAGATTGCCCACGTACCCATTGTGGGATCAAACCGATCGTAGTTCATATGAATTTGTATTTCTGATGTTCGTACCAACTTTTGGGTTCGACAGATGTATATATTTTGAACCCGTCAAATGTATTTCTTTTGGACATCCAATTTGGTAGAGTGTCTGCTAGCTGATCTGATTTGGGGACCCAATGTACTGAGGTTTGCAGTAGGCCTCGAAATTTGGAATGGGCTTTAGGCTGCAAATTAATCGGGCCCGAGCTTCTGAGGTGAATTGATTTAGATACCTGTTGTGTTGAGCTTCTGAGGTTGAGCTCTGAGACTTGAAATGGACTTCGCGCTACTTCACTTTAGCTGTGAAGTTGTCGACGGCTAATTTGGTGAGGCTCGAAACTTTGCATTGAAGATGTCTGACTTGACGATTGATATTTGATTTGGACCCATCGAAGCAAATGGTTTCACTTTGTGATTTTAGGCTTTCCACAGATTGGAGTACTGAAAACTAATGGATTGTAAGTCTTCATTAATCCATTAATTTCTTTTTCATTATATTTCTCACATTCTTTTTGTTGATCAACCCAATGCTTTTTCCCATGCACCATCATCAAATTGACTTTTATAATTAATGTTCTTTGTAGCCCATAACTTGTTAGTTACCAAGGACCATTGTGGAAGGAGTCTGACGTCATAGCCCCTTCTCTTTTTGTTCTGGAAAGCACACCATCGAACCAGAGTTGTTGCACTTTGGGTTTTGTTGTTTCCCTTGTTCGAAATGCTTCATACTTCAGCTTTCAAGCTTAGTGTATTCCATTACCATGTGGTCTCTTGTGGGAGTGCGTCATCATACTCCAACACACCAAGAGGAAGGCATATTTAATCTTCATTCTTGCAAGACCACATACATGACTTTTCTTTTCTTTTGTACAGACCATTCCTTTGACACACAATTGTTTAATTTTCCTTGCAGATTTTGGCTTAGTGTTGAATCCCAACGCTGAATTAGTTTGCATTAGGCTTCATTCTTTAATTGCCAGGTTGTCCTACATGCAGAACCATTTTCTCTTCTTTGGTTCAATGGAAAATAAATGTGAGTAATTTGTTTAAGCTTGCAGGCCTAGTATTCTCACAAGAAAGCTTGCATTAGCTGACGTTAGTTCTTGAGCTTGCATTGAGTTTTGCAGGAAAGATTTGTCACAAGACCGTTGTTATTTCTGTCAATGGTAGGCAGTGTGAATTCATTGTCAGCGTCAAGGGGTGATGATATAATCATCTAAATTTCTGATGGTCATGACCATCCATAACTTTGGCTGTTCGTGAACAACCTCTGTTATGTTTAAAGAGTGATGGCAGCATCGTCATTTTTTGTGGATTTAGCATTGAAATATAGTTGTTCATGAATAACCAAGTTTTCCAATGCATTAAATTTGCAACATCATTCTGGAGGAATTTTGAGCATTGAAACGAGGTCGTTCGTGAATGACCGTTTTGTTTCATTGCGTTAAGAATTTGAGTGCAACAACAATGTCATTTCGACGAAGAACTTTAATAATAGTGGTCGTTCATGAACGACCCATTAGAGTTTTGGAGGCTGCGAGACATAGAGGATTAATTGGAGAGGCTTGAGTCACAGGGAAGGCAGATATATACCTGCAGCTTTCTTTCTCTGGTAGCTCTTATTCTCTGTTTCTTTTTGTTGCGTCTCCTCCTCTGCTTTGTATTTCTCTTATGCTCTCTGTAGTGTTTTCCCCCCTCCCCCCCCTCTGCGTTGCTGTAGGGAGCCTTTGTATAGGCTTTTGAGAGGCTAACTATCATATCATAGCCTTTAGTTCAAATTTCAAAAACTCTCTTTATCACCTCAGTCAACAGATAAGGTTACTTCAACAGCTGCAAACACTACTAAAAAAAACCTCAATTTCTTCGAAAATTTGAGACGGAAAAATATTCCGTCGCGAAAAGTCAGCTTTTGCCACGGCATATACTACGGTATATTTTCCGTCGTAAATTTACAAATTTTTGCTACAGTTTCAATTTTGCCGTCGCAAAATCTTACATCAATTGCGACAGTATGGCCAATCCGTCGCAGCAAACACGCTAAATGAGAAAGAATAAGGCAACAAACTGCCGGATAAAAGAAAAGGAAAAAGAAAAAAAAGAGGGCCTGCCTCATTCTCTTCCTCAAACCCTATCTCGTCGTCCCCATTCCTCACCCAGATCCCTAGATACTTCGATTTCTAGTCGCCTAAACGTTGGAATCCATATCATTCTTTTCTTCCCAAGGTCAAATTTCTCGATCGATTGGGTTCTTAATTCTTTGGATCGTATTGTAGTTGGTTAGGCTGTTGTTTTAGGAGATGTATTCCAAAAGATGAGCAGATAGTGAGATTGGATTCTGTTGATGGTCGTCTCCTCCTCAAAGAAGCTGAACGAGTTGATGGCGAGGGATGTTGGTTTCAGGACCCTGGCGTTCTCGATCTGGATAAGGTAAAGGCTGTAATTCATCCCTCTCAGCTTTTGATGTGGCCTCCGAGTCCCCGACGCATGCGTAAGCCATTCTTAAAATTCAAAGGTGAGAGCCTAATTCCCCTAACACCAAAACCCCAATTCGAATTGGGCACTGAGGATCCAAGCCTCAATTTCAATTCTACAAGGTAACCATCTCGATTCCTCATAGTTTTTCCACATCAATACACGAATTAGGATTTCCAAGATTACCTTACTTATATGTAATTTGTTAAATTTTTTAAATTTCGTGTTCATAGCTACTCTGCTAGTCTTTTTGGGGCGTGAAATTGAAGATTCCAATGTGTTTCGCTTGAAATTTAGGTACCCATTTACTAATTTTTGATTATTTCTGCAATTGGGCAAATAGATGTGTTGATGTTCATATACTGTATCTTGTTTGATAATTTCTATTACAGTTAGTTGTAGATACTGTCTGTTATTAAGGTTCTGGAGACTGTGTTAGTGATTCTTGGTTTTATGATACTCTGGATTCTTGCTTTTATGATATTATGGATTCTTGCTTTTACTTATTCTTGCTGTTACATTTGTTTCTTTTTGTTTATTGTTTGTGTAGAGCTCCAGGGAGAAGCCTTTTCTGTATGAAATTGTGGCAACTGGGCGTAATGGTATGGAAGCCTTTTCATCATCTGTGTTGCTCATCTGAACTCTAGTTTATGTTTGTTATGTATATTTCTTCATGGAATCTAATGCTATGGATATATTAATGATTCACAGGTTTGATTATCTTGTCTGTGACAGCTGAGCTTGTGGGCTGGGATGCAACTTTGAGTTTAAAAGGTTGGATGAACTAAAGTTAAAGTTTAAAAGCTCCCTCCAGAGTGAGTGATCCTTCTTACACATTTGACTTCTTTTTTCTGATCTGACTTTGTAACTTTATTGTTTCCTATCTTCTGGGTTTACATTTGTATCTTGAATTTTGGATTCTGCATTTGTTGAATGGAATTGGATTTTGATGCCTAGATTCAGAATTCATATGTGGGTGTGTAAAGAATCCAACTTGTTTTTTTTGTTGGCTACAAGTCAATGTTATTGGATCTGAAATATGTAGGTTTATGCCAATATAAAATTTAAAATTTCAGCACTCTTGCAATCATTAGAAATCATATCATAGAGAGCTGTCCATGCCCCCATATGCCCTACTCTGCTTCTTCTTTTTCAGTGTATTACATTCCTTGATATTCTTCTTGTACACTTCATGTGCAAATGGTTCATTCTTGTGGCCAAGAATGAACCATTTGCAGAAAGTGTTATGCAAATGCACAGTTTTCATGCGATCTTATATTCTATTTGACATGCTGCGTTTCAAAATGCACAGTTTTCACAACTCGACAGGGTTATAACTCAAACTATACTACTTGTTTTCTTTTTCTTTGTTATTTTTTTCTTTTGTTTATCCTATCTCTTTGTGCTCAACATTGTTATTAAATTTTTTATGCCTGAATTTGGAAGAACATTCATGTTATTGACCATGGCCATCTTCTTGGTTCAGCATATGACACTTATGTTATCTTCCTTCGGGTCTATCTAACTTGACCAATTTGAGTTTTAGAAGAAATGGTGCAATTACTTCTCATGGAATGACTGCCTTTGCTAATTTATTTGGCTTGATCAAGTTGGACTTGGAGAGATGCCCAGGGATCCATGGTGGACTTGTTCATCTTCAAGGTACGTCTGCCTCTATGCACTCATCTGAAAACTGAACATTGATTTTGGTTATCTGGAAAAGAAAAATTTATGATATTGAACATGAGGAGAAAACAGTAACAAGGGATTTATATTACAATGCATTGATTTGTCCTGCAGCACAGGTAGACCTAGTCCTATTGTCTATACAATTTAACATCCATATATCATATGAATGTTTTTGATCAAATGAATGGGTTAATGTATGAGTTGGGTATTCATTTCAGTACACATACGGAATTCACGTATTCATGTGTGACCCAATAATGAAATACTTGGGGCTGTATGAACAACAGTATAATCACGGTGGAAAAACCAGACTATGAGTTATTTTGAACATGTGTTTATAGTGTCTGGGTATTCACTATAAGTTGTTAAATATTATATCTCATACCATGCACATTAGGATGCTATCTTGAGCCTTGCATAACACTTTCTGCAAATAGAGGATATGGTTCATTTAATTTCTCTCTTTGGTATTTACTTGTTATCTGCTATTTGTGGGTTAGGTTATTAAGGATATGTCTCTATTTTGCTTGTGGAGCTGTTCAAAAGCACAAGTCATGGATCAGTGAATGAAGAAGAAGCTAATAGGATTGTTCCTGGGCAACCCAAGGTCTCCTTCCAACTGTTTTTGGGTGTAACTCTTAATTTCAACAAGAAACTTGGTAGTTTTAGGTATTTTGATGCTTGTAATTTTGCAAAACCTTTGGTTGGTCTTACAATTGTGATTGTTGGTTTGTAATTGAACTTAGTTCATATGCTATTTTAACATTTTCACCTTATAATTTTTGCAGTACAATACTAGCTTTGGTGTGAAATTCACACCAGATTTTTTTTTTATAATTAAATATCTTTTTGCGACGGCAAAGTATCTGTCGCAACTAAATTAGTCTTTGCGACGGCAATAGTTTCCATTCCAAATACTTTTTGCAACGGAAATTTACCGTCGCAAATGGATCTTGTGATGCCACCTATTGCAACGCTGACATTTCAGTCGCAAAAGATTAATTTGCCGTCGCGAAAAGTATTTGCTACGGCAAAATCACAATTTGCCGTCGCAAACTGCCGTCGCAATTGGAGTTTTTTTTAGTAGTGAAATCCCAACTTTTACATGGGATTGAAAATAGTTTATGGCTTTTTCTAATCCCCATCTTTTTGTTTTGAGCTTGGAGACTCATCCCATGTCATTTGCTGCACTTTGTAGTGTTTGAACACAGCTAGGACATTATCCTCTTTGGCTATAACAAACCCGTGTTTAGAGGTTTGTGTTGAAAAATAATTTGCTATTTTTTTGACATAACTAAGCAAACCCAATATTCTGAAAGCTTCTGGACTCGCTCATTGTTGCATTAGACCCCATATTTACATTTTGGGTTCGTGAAATTTTTGATCTCAACACAACTACGCCAAAACCTAAACGAGAAATCCAGAAATCACCATAGAAGTTTCGGTACCTGAAACTTTACCTCGATAGTACATTCCTCCATGCTTTGAATTGATCCAAACCACTTGGGGGGTTTTGATCAGCGACTGAAGAGTTACAAAGTCCAAGTAGATCGGAACGGCGGTCAGTGGTGGTTGGAGGAGGAATATGCAACCGGGTTGTGCAGCACAGATCTGTCAGATTTCACAGCCTTGATTCTCACTGTAGATGCCAATCGATGTAAGTGAAGACTATGGATCGATAGAGGAGAACAGTGCGGTCATTTTTCGTGCAATTTCGAAGCCTATGGTGCCAGAAGGAAGAGGACCTGCCGGGTGTAGGTTGCGGGTCGAGTCAAACCCTCTCACTCTCTCTCTCTCTCTCTCTCTCTATATATATATATATATATATATATATATATATATATATATATATATAGCCAAATAGAAAAACATTTAACCATTTGATTAACACAATGTTCATTTTAAATATGTTTAACAGACATAATTTTGAATAACGAAATGATTATGATTTGGTTAATTTTTTGTACACAAAATTATTGCATAGGAATCTAAATGATCAACAGTTGAAATCATTGAACTAGGTCATATACTAATGTAAACTAATAAAAATCCTTAAATTCTTAAAGTCTCTAGAACGGGCCTCTCTCTATATACATATATGTGAATGCATCTCTATATACATATATATGAATGCAGAGGAATTTTTAGAACAATAATATATGCATCATTGATAAAAGTCACAGTAGCTTAATAGCAAGTGGTGATACTTGATCTATCTCTCCCATGTCGTATATATCTGTTTGAGCCCAAAAGTATTTTTGGCAAGATCCTTTAGTGGATTTAGCCCAGCGGGCCGATACCTGCGGCCCAAAAATAAGCCTACTTGGGTTTGGGTTATAGCTTCGCCCATTCCGTGATCCATAAGGAAAACGAAACCTTATTGGAATCAAGTAGCAGAGATTGAATAGGAAACTTCAATCAATAATCCTTCTATAGCAAGGAATAGTCGAAACCCTAGGTGTATAAATACCAGGTTTAAAGGACAAACGAGGACCTCTCTCTCGAATCAATCAATCCCAGTGATTACAAAGCCTCGCTGGAGCAAACCTTCAACCTTGTTGAAACCCAGCCACCGTACTTCCAGTCCTAGTCTCTCCAAGAGCCAACTGGCAGTGCTATTGCCACCGATACTACCAGCGAAGCAAGGGTAACGCCCTCGCAACCTAGCGAAGCTAAAGTCACGCTTTAGCAAAACTCGTGCTTTCTCCAAACTTCCCAGTGATTGCTCTGCTCAGCCTACAACGTTGAGTATCGATTCGGTGACGCGAAGAGATCACATCCAAAGTCCTTATCCGTAAGGCAAGAAGTCCTTTCTCGGGAGGCTAGAGAAGAACCTTGTGGCGAGGTTGGTGCTCTCCTCATCCACAACGCTTGAAGAAGAAGTCAGGTCAAGGGATTCCCCAGATGACTGCACCCCACGGTGCCGGCACGCCCGCGCACACACTCAAAAGAGACAGTTTGCAAGCCAACTGGTTTTGGAGCCAAACATTTTGGCACACCTAGTGGGTCGTCAATAGTGTCTCTTCGTGAACGTAGCCATTGGGAAGTCAAGCGAAAACCCTTACCAAAAGGTTTACGCTAACTGCTCAAAGCATAAGACCTCCAGTTACAGACGGCATTCTCGCGCGGACTATCGTGGTCTTTCTGAAGAACAAGTGACTCGAAGATTTTCTCGACATTCCCAATTACCCGATATGTCAACTGAACTGGAAGAGAATCACCCGACCGCTACTGAGGGTCAGAGGGTCACTACTAATCAGGCCAGTGAGCCTGTCATCGCTACCGTTGTCTCCGATACAGTGGCAAGTGGAGAAAGAGAGGCTTTCGTTGCGAAGCCTATTCCAGAGGGAGCGACCTTCGAGGTAAGGTTCGCGATCATCATGGAGAATATCAAAAATCATCGCAAGAAGATAGCCGCTGATTTTGAAAGGGAAACAGCGAAAACAGACCGGCTCATACGCAAACAAGACCAGCGCATTACCTGACATGCAGAGGATACTAAGCAACAAATCGCACAATCAGAGAATGTAGTAAGGGCTCATGTCACAGGTATCGCTAGTGAGCAGAATCAGTGCCAGAAAGAAATCATGGAGGCTATCACGAACCAAACCAAGCAGACTGCGTCAGACATGGCAGGTCTTCGCAAGGATGGTGCTAACCTGGCAACCGAGGTGGCCATGCAGAGAGCCGAGCTGAACCAGGCAAGAGAAGTGTTGAACAAAGCTTTAGGGGATCCTAACGCTATCCTTGGCTCCCTTGGCCAACCATCTGGTTCGGGCAAGTACGTACCGTCGAATCAGCGAGAGAAGCTTAGCAGTAATACCGCTACACCTTCCGCAACCGTTGTTGCTACACCACTGAAACATAAAGAGCAAGCTCTGGTTATCTGCGGCAACAAAGAAAATGCCACCTCGTCATGCGGACAGACCACCCGACAGAAGCATCAGGCATCAAAAGTTGGTGGAGCTTCATCCAACTCTGCTACATTCGTTCAATACGACAGCGATGGGGCAGAAAACATATACCAAGAACTGCCAGGAAGTTATTACGGGATTAACCAGACTGGTAACCCGATTAAGATAACACCCTTGGCAAAAGAGACGCCTATGCCAGCAGTAACTCTTCAGCAACCAGCTACAACCCGCGTTGTACATGTAGGAGAAGGGGCAGTAACTGTAAACCAAGCAATACCCTTGCAGGCTGCTCTCTATACTGTGGCGATACCCCCTCCTCCTCCTCCGGGCCCAGAATATGTAAGACGTTAAGAGGTAGAGGAGATGATCAAGCTGGCTAATCCTAGGACCCAAATGGATGGGGTCTATGAGGGACCTTTTCCACCGCATATAATGCTCGCGCCCTTTCCCAGGGGTTATAAAAATATCATATTCTCTACTTTTTCAGGGGAAGACACCGAGGATGCGGCAACCCATTTGGCCAGGTTTAGGGTGCAATGCGGCCAGTACCAGAATGATGATATCCTCAAATGCAGGATCTTTGGCACTTCTCTTTCAGGAGCTGCCTTTAGATGGTTTTCAAAGCTTTGACTAGGAACAGTGGCAGATTGGCCCGCAATGGAAATGCTTTTCCGAGAGACCTACGGAGCCATTGAGCCTGAGGTTGACTTGGCTTCTCTCACTCAGATGGCCCAGCAGCCTACAGAGTCTGCTGTGGCCTATCTTCAAGGCTTCCAAATCCAGAAAGCCAAGCTGAACGTCATCCTGCCTGAGAAAGAGTTAGTCAAGCTGGCGGTCAAGGGTTTGGAACCTCGTCAGCGAAAGAAGCAACATGGCAGAATGATCCAGTCAATGGGAGAACTCATCACAAAGGTGGGCAGCTTTGAACATCTCCTCAGAGAA
The DNA here is from genome assembly GCA_001662545.1 of Rosa x damascena. Classification (NCBI taxonomy): domain Eukaryota; kingdom Viridiplantae; phylum Streptophyta; class Magnoliopsida; order Rosales; family Rosaceae; genus Rosa; species Rosa x damascena. The sequence goes on from LYNE01005798.1 coordinate 18,279, forward strand.
ACAGACGTAAGGAAGAATGCGTCCAAAGGGACGTACGTACCAGGAAAACATCGCACCGTAGCGGCCCTGAGCGACCAGCCGGCTACCTATGACCCTTACTACCATCATCACAGTGAAGAAGTGGTTCAAGATGACGACGAGGAAGAGGAGAATGATATTGTTGCTTATGAACTAACCGGGAGGAAGAATCCAGCCCTGAAGCAACTGAAAATTTCCAAGGAACCTATCAAGCTCAAATCGATAGCCTTCACGAAACCTGAATTCGCGACATATACATATGATGCCAATAAGGCACATGAGATTCTGGATGAGATGATTGCCGCGAAGATTGTGAAGACTGACTTTGGACCTTTTCCTCAGCCAGACCAGCTGAAAGGGAAGAAGTACTGCAAATTCCACAACTTGTGGAATCACAACACCGCAGACTGTGTGAAGCTCAAAGACCAGATTCAGGTATGGCTTAATAATGGCAGTTTGCAAGTGGAAGCTCCAGTAACGGCGACAGCCCTTGTAGACCTGAACCCTTTTCCTGACACTGAGATCAATATGGTAGATGTGAATTGGACCAAGCAGAACCAGAGGAATCCAACCTTGGATTTGAGTACAAAGGGGTGAGAAGGAAAGTCTGCCGAGGATGAGACCCTTGCAGAGAAGAAAGCTAAACCAGTTGGTCAAGCCTCACCCGTAGTCCTATGCTCGCGATGCAAAGAGGAGTGTGGCATCCAAGTGTCACATGAAGAGGTCGAGCAGACATTTCGTTTTGGCTCTTTCCCGCCCATCAAGTGGGCCTCGCCATCGCGAAGTTATCAACCTTCTAGCCCAAGAGAAAAAGAGAAAATGGAGTCACCACCATCCCCAAAGGACTCCAATTTGTTCAAGAAACTGAGAGCGACCGCGGTTGATCAGTAACAAGAAGAGAAGGCTACGAACAAGCGCAAAGACGTGCTGACCAAGCCCTACATCCCGCCTGCGCCAGTCGCCACCATCAAGGAAGGAAAGTGGTACACCAGGGAAAAGGGGAAGGCAGTGGAAATAAGCACTTCCAAGAAGAGGAAACTGCAGCGCAGGTTTGGGGAAGCCAAGCGCGCTAGAGGCCTTGGACCAGGGCCTGATCAAGCCTTCGCAATTGGTCAAATCACCTGAGCAGTATCAGAAGGAGATGGAGGCTCTAGCTGCTAAGCCATTAATGGCTCCCCGCAGCCTTCAAAAACAAGTAAGCCCAGCAACAGGGGCATCTAAGCCCAGTGTTTTTTGCAGGATCATTGAAGAGAGAACACCTCCGCTAGCTCGAAAGGAGAGTTCGCTGACTCGGCGACCACATGTCAGGCGTAGGTTGTTTCACGAAGAACCAGAAGCTAAATCTTCGGTCTTTGAGAGACAGGGGGGCAAGGACAAGACTACCGATACCTTACAGTGGAGACCAAAAAAGGTCCAGAGTGTAGTAGTCGCTCCCCTAGAGGTAAGCATGGCAAGGGAACCGAAATCAAACTCCCCCAAGTAGGCTCCCGTGATACAGGAACACAAGCATTGTGAGGTAAAAGGCCTTACAGAAGAGTCGTTGGTGGACCGTTTGGCTAAGCAATTCAACGCTGACACCCCTGTCAACGAACCCAAGCTTAACCTGAAAGATGACATGGAGGAGATAGATATGACTGACACGTCTTGCAACATGGTTTACGTGCTCCCCACGAGGTATGCACTACCGGTCGCCGCTCAGGACTACGTGGAAGCTAAGGAAAGTAATGCACAGCCTTTGCAGATCACATCGGTAGTCACGACACCTGTGGAAGAGGCTGTCATTCCTGAAACGGAGGGTGCTCACAGCAAAATATCCTTTATGAGCTTCACCAGGCCAATGCCTGCTATGGTCCAACACATGAGGCCTCTATATATCACAGCAGAAGTTGGCGGTACCAAAGTTAGCAAGATCATGGTTGATACCGGAGCTGCCGTTAATGTCATCACTACCAAGACCATGCACTTGCTCGAGATCAAGAAAGAGAAAATCCAGTCTACGTCTGTCACGCTTAAGAACTTCGCGGGGACTGTAACAAAGACCCTAGGATTACTTTTCTTACGCATCAAAGTTGGCCCTGCAGAGGGAGTTTATGCTTTCTTTGTGACAGATTGTTATGCGGCCTACAGTGCTATCCTGGGCAGAGACTGGATTCACCGGAGTTACTGTGTTCCGTTAACTCTCCATCAGGAACTAATTATGTGGAACAGGGAAACAGATAAAGCTGAGGTGATTAAAGCGGATCCTCATCCATTCCTAGTTTCCGCGAATTATGTAGATGCCAGGTACTATTTGGAGCCTATCACTACATTGCAGGTTAGTGGCATCGATGACAAAGGCCGCCCCATAGGGGTGACGGCCTCTGAATTGGCACAGTGGGGGCTTACGCTTGCAAAAGAAGGCTTAGAAAGGCCTGGCCACGCTGTGCCCAAACCCCTAAACGATTAATGGATTATGACCTCCCAGAGGAAGGGATAGAGGCCTTCCACTCGCTGTACGAAAGACTATCATCGTACTTAGTGGAAAAAAAGGCCTACGATCGAGTCGCGACCTTAGAGGCCGTCAATGAAGAACTCTCTGATCAGGAACAAGAGGATGAGGTAGATATTCAGCTCGCCCCGGCAGCGCTAGACGATACACCTCCTAAGGTCAGAGACCCTACCGAGAAGGTTAATCTTGGAACAGCAGATGAGCCTATGGAAGTGGCTATCAGCGCTTACTTAGAGCCTAGCGAGAAACAGAGGCTCTTTGACTTATTACTAGAATTCAAAGACTGTTTTGCGGACTTGGTTTGCCATCAACTGCCAACACTCCCTGACAAGAGGCCGGTGAAACAAGAGCCATGAAGAATGAATTCAGAAACCCAAGTCCTTGTCAAGGAGGAAGTCGAAAAAATGCATAAATCAGGCATTATCAAGGTAGCCAAATACAATTAGTGGCTATCTAATATAGTGCATGTTCGCAAGAAGAATGGCAAGATGAGGGTCTGCGTAGACTACAGAGACCTTAATATCGTTACACCTAAAGATGTCTACCCCATGCCGGTCGTGGATATGTTAGTAGACGCCGTAGCAGGGCATGAATTGTTGTCCTTCATGGACGGCACCGCAGGGTATCACCAGATTTCGGTTGCAGAAGAAGACAAACATAAAATCGCGTTCCGTTGTCCCGGGTTCGCGGGCGTTTTTGAATATGTGGTCATGCCTTTTAGACTGAAAAATGCTGGAGCAACATATCAGAGAGCCATGAACCTGATCTTCTATGACATCTTGGGGAAGATTTTAGAGGTTTACATCGATGACGTGGTTGTGAAATCTCAGAAGAGAGGAGACCACATCACAGATCTCAGAAAGGTATTCAAGCACATGCGGCGACACAAGCCCAAGATGAATCCCGCTAAATGCGTTTTTGGAGTTCATGCAGGAGATTTTCTGGGATTCATTGTCCATCAGAGAGGAATTGAGGTCCCTGAAGACAAGGCAAGCGCAGTCATCAATGCATCCCCTCCGCAAACTAAGAAGGAATTGCAGCGTTTGCTGGGTAAGATCAACTTTCTGAGACGTTTCATCTCTAACTCTGCAGGTAAAATCCAGCCCTTCTCCCTATTGTCAAAGCTGCAGGGTCAGAACGAGTTTGTATGGGAGCCTAAACATCAAGAGGCTTTCGACAGAATCAAGGCTTACCTAGCGAGCCCGCCAGTACTTGTTCCCTCGAGGGCTGGATTTCCATTGAAGCTATATATTTCAGCAGCTGAGGCTTCCATTGGCAGCCTACTTGCCCAGGATGATGAGGAAGGCGTCGAGCACATCATTTTCTACCTCAGTAGGACGCTTACAAATTGCGAAACAAGGTATACTCCTATAGAAAAGCTGTGTCTTACATTGTACTTCTCAGCATGCAAGTTGCGACACTACATGTTATCCTTTATTACTTGCATCATCGCTCAAACTGACCTAGTCAAGTACATGTTGTCGCGACCTATTTTGAGAGGCCACATTGGCAAGTGGGTACTGGCCCTGTCCGAATTCTCGCTACAATATGTTCCTAAAAAAGCGGTAAAAGGACAGGCCATCGCAGACTTTCTGGCACATCACCCTGTGTTGGATATCCCCACAGTGAAGGAGTTAGAGATAGCGACCGCAAATACAAGTCGACCAGATTTGGTGCGCATTCCAGAATACGCCGTATGGTATCAAGCCACGGTCTCCTTGCAACCCTGGGTATTATTTTTTTGATGGCTCAAGAACTGAAACATTAGCAGGGGCTGGGATTGTTCTGGAGAACCCAGCGGGCGATCGTTTCTCTTACTCTTTCCAATTGGAGTTTAAGTGTACGAACAACCAGGTAGAGTATGAGGCCCTTATTATTGGCTTGGAAGTCTTACTGGAATTGGGAGTAAGAGAAGTTCAGGTCCGCGGCGACTCTCTGCTCGTGATACATCAGCGTCAAGAGAAATACAGGTGTGTAAGATGGTTGCTCGTACCATATTTGAATCGCGCCATTGAGCTTCTGGATCAATTTGATGACGCAGATTTGGAGTACATCCCTCGTGAGCGCAATTTCGCGGCCAATGAACTCGCTCAATGGGCTACAGGCATTACATTGAAGTACGGGGTTCGCGAGCGCATTCTGAAAGTCGAGTGCCGCACACTGCCTTCATGGCTCGCGTAGCCTGACCCTCCGGATGAGCAGGTTGTCGTGACCCTAGAGCTTATTGACGTCGATTGGCGTATTCCGTTGATCGATTACCTCAAACAACCAGATCCTACCGCAGACAGGAAGATTCGCTTTCTTGCCTTAAATTACTTCCTCAGGGGTGACGAGCTGCGACGACGTGGGGAAGATGGCATAGACTTCCGTTGTGTCTATGGCCGCGAAGCAAAGCGATTAATGCGCGAAGCTCACACAAGAATATGCGGAGCCCATCAAGCGGGACCTAAGATGCGTTGGCTCATCAGGAGACATGGTTATTATTGGCCCAGCATTTTGAAGGACTATATCACATTCGCCAAGGGATGCCAAGACTTTCAGGCACATGGTCCAGTCCAGCATATCCCTAATATTCCCATGCAACCCATTATTAAACCTTGGCCTGCACGAGACTGGGCATTGGACTTGATTGGGATGATTCACCCTCACTCCTCTCTCCAACATAAGTTCATCATCGTGGCTACTGATTTCTTCACCAAGTGGGTCAAAGCTGAGCCTTTGAAAGAGGCTTCAGGTGCCACCATTCGCCAATTCATTTTTCATAACATCATCTGCAGGTTTGGTATCCCTGAAGTGCTCGTTTCGGACAGGGGAACAGCATTCATGGGAGGTGTGGTCGAACAACTTGTCAACGACTTCGGCATCCAGTTCATCCACAACACTCCATATTATGCTCAATCCAATGGTCAAGCGGAGGCCAGTAACAAGATTATTATTACCCTGCTAAAGAAGATGCTGGTTGAAAACCCTCGCTAGTGGCACGACATGTTGTATGAGACACTATGGGCTTATCGCACCTCCAACTGGAATCCCACTGCTACAACACCTTATGCACTAATGTTTGGCCATGATGCAGTTTTACCCTTGGAAATCAACGTTCAATCCTTACGCGTACAAGATCAGCATTACTTGATCGGTGAAGATTATGTCTAGGCAATGTGGCAAGAACACGAAGATCTGAGCGAGCAGCGCTTAGCGGCTTTGGATAATTTAGTGACGGAAAAACAGCATATCGCCCGTGCCTATTGTTAATGCTCAAGTCCGGCGGTAGCCGATTCCTTGCTTAACGCGGGTCAGGTGGGCGGACCACTACTCCGAGGATTAAATGACTTCCGTTTACTGTAACACGAGAGACAGGGCGTCAAAGGGAGACCGCGTTGGGCGGTCTTCACTTCTCCAATGCCTAAGTCAGTCACTGTATACGGGCAGCATAGTAATAAATGAGTAGTAATTGCGTAATCAATGAGGAGAGAGGAGAGAACCTTTTATAGTTGAGGAAGAGGTTGATCTTCTCCTTGTTTCCGATGTGGGACTGATGTGCTTCGATTCCCAGCGTCTGGAGCTTCTGATGTTATCTTGACGCGGCGCGTGGTGGAACGTCAGAGGTGATCTAGGGGCGGTCCAGGGCTTAAGCGGTAGCCTACCTGGCCGTGCCTTCGCATGTCATCCCCTTGGTGGGAGTCGGTACCTCTGGCGGTACAATGAGCGTGGCTCATTATAGCTAATTATGCTCGTTCTGGCACATGTAGGTACAAGTCCCCCAAGTCCCCAGTCAAGGAGGGCAATCTTGGTTGGGGAGTTGATCGGCGGTGTGAAGCGTTACTTCCGCTAGACTTGCAACAGCATAATTAGCGTCAGTGCGTTGTCAGCCATGGATTTCCTGAGCAAATGCTTTATACCCTTTCGGGTGGGCCCCTGCCAGGCCTGCCAGGGAGTCCCCCACTCCCTAGCCAAGACGGACCTCCGGATGGTCGGCAAATTGTTTGTTGAGGGGAAGCTGCGCGGAGCAGAAGGTGTTGGGTAGCCCAATCTTAGTACCCAAGTGACGGGGGTCAACGTACCTGATCAGGGTCGTCGTAGACTGTTGACAAGTCCCCGTGTCCCGTAGGGACAATCTGACAGTAACGCCGGGTGGGGGTCGTTGTCAGAATGAGGCGTAGCCTCGGGATTCGCCGCTGGCGGATACCCCCCGCTGGATGTAGCAGGAAACAGCGTCGGGTAGACGTGTTCGGCGGTGGTTACTGAGCGGAACTGCGCTTAGCAACGCTCGGGGTTTGCAAGATGGAGGGGGTTCTGCCAGCAGTGCCACGTATAGCCGAGGCTGTCCCTTGCAAATTGTCAAGTGGAAGTCTCTAGCGGGAATTCGCTCAGCGGACTTCGACACTTGGAAAGTGACAAGTGAGAAGTGCCGCAAGCGGGGTTTCGCTCAGCGGACTTCGACACTTGGAAAGTGACAAGTGAGAAGTCCCGCTAGCGGGGTTTCGCTCAGCGGACTTCGACACTTGGAAAGTGACAAGTGAGAAGTCTCGTTAGCGGGGTTTCGCTCAGCGGACTTCGACACTTGGAAAGTGACAAGTGAGAAGTTCCGCTAGCGGGGTTTCGCTCAGCGGACTTCGACACTTGGAAAGTGACAAGTGAGAAGTCCGCTAGCGGGGTTTCGCTCAGCGGACTTCGATACTTGGCGCCTTCCTCCCAAAAGTTGTGGCTCCTATCAGACGCTTCGCCTGATGGTGGTGGACACGTGTCGAACCCCTAAAGGGTTAGCATACGGAGGCGTGCCTCCTCCGCCGAGCCGTCTCCTCGCCATTAATGTCGAGTAATGATGGATTTCGTAACCGAGGCGACGCCTCGGTTAATCCGGAGAGTAACTGCAGTTGTGGGACACGTGTACGGCTGACAATTGGTGTCGTTTTTCAATGGACGGCGTAGGGCCGTTTGACGTTGACATAAAAGGGGGGGAAGTGAGCACATTTGGCACTGCTCTAAACTTTGAACTGTGCCTTCGTCGTCTTCAAGTGTTATGTGTCTAAGATCGGAGAAGAAAGGTGAGGTGATATTGGCGAGTTTTCGTGCGTGGAAGAACCGACGATCTCCGGCTTCGAGGACTAGTGTACACACTGCTGTCAAAGGCTCCACTGTTAAAGTTGGTATTCTGGCCTATTTCCTTGTTTCATTGGGTGTCTGCTTTGGTGAATTTCTGGGTTTTGGGTGTTTCTGTGATATGCTATTTGTCGACGTACTGTGAGGGTGTGAGAGTGGTTTTGGGGAAGGGTGGTTGTTTTTGACAGAATTGGGGTTGTTAGGGCTTTTCTAGATGGTCGAATCTGGGTTTGAGTGCGTTTGTTCTTGTTTTGGCGTTTTCTGGGCTTGAGTGTTCTTGATGTTCTTGGGCACTGGCTGAAATAGGGGTAGGTTAGATCTTTGTGTGAGCTAACTGATTTGGGTTTTAGGGTTTTGGGATGGCCGACGTCATAGAGATTTCGAGCAGTGAGGATTCCGGATCTGAAGTGTCGTTCAGCGCGACGGATAGAAATTTTATTGACTCGTTGCGTCCGTCTGCCCGTGCAGGAACCTCACTGCCAGAACCGCTGGAGGTCGAGCCGCTACAGACCATTCTGTGGGACGTACATATGGATCGTTCATCGTGTCCGGAGAGTTCTAGGGTGGGGGAGGCTGCCGCTGCACACACTCTGCACGAAGAGGGGGTAGAAAGTAATAGTGTCGAGTCGGCGTGGGTGTTCGAGGACGACACCCCTGTTGACGAGTCGGGAGGTAGGATGACCGCGGTTGCCGTCAACCGGCTGATGCGGGTGTTCCAGTTGCCCGGCATGGTGAAGCTGTGTTTGCCTACGGTAGAGGAGAAGGCTTCGATTCTGCCAGTGGGTCACGCCGCGGTGCACGAGGCTATATTCCGCGAGGGAGTGACCCTGCCGCTGGTGCCCAACCTACAAATCCTGGTGTGTGAGTTCGGCATCGCCTTTGGGCAAGTGTGCCCTAACATGTGGCCGTTGTTGCTGGCGTTGAACTCGCTGTGGCGGTTGTCTGGTTGCGAAGGACCGACCGTGGCGGAGGTACTATAC
>LYNE01005799.1:0-15225 GCA_001662545.1 Rosa x damascena
AATTTTAACTCCTTGCATATAAACCCGTTGCATATACCCAAATTTCTTGTAGTGAGGAGATTCCGAAACTGAGAACGATCGGCCGAGGAGTCGCCGGAAACTGAGAAAATCCGACAGGATCTGACTATGTCAACTGTAGCTCCTCCGATCTCCACTTTCCGATGGTCTCCGTTGCCGTCAAGCACCAGAGGGAGGACGGCGAGATGGTGGCGATCACGTTTGCGTTGGTTTCGTCGCCGGTGGACGTCGGAAACGGCCCGAAAAGTCTGGTCGGGTCACCGGGGTTGGGTCGGGTAGCGCGGAGGCTGAGGAGAGAGAACGGAGAGAAAAGGTTTCCGAAAAAGGAAATATGAAAATTATGAAATTATTTTCGGAAATTCCCTATTTATACCAAAATGGAAACTTCTTCCAATGGCCATAACTTCTTCATACGAACTCCGATTCTCGCGTTCCACATATCCACAAACTCGTATCGATGCGCTCTACAACTTTTGTAAAGGAAGTTTTCGGAGAATCCCAATGTATAAAAAGTCAACCTTTGGCAACCCCCCCTAAAACCATACTTTCCGAATAAAAATTCATCCGAAACACTTCCGCTCCATCCACTAGCCACGAAACCGTCCAATAACCATAATTTAGATTCTGAAAAATCCTCAGAAAATAAATACTAATTTCCGGGGCATCACATTAAGGGACTAGCAAAAGCTAAGTATGGGGGAAGCCCAAACTGCAGCAGTACTCTTCAATCTCCAGGCAACATGCTTAACCTGCTTATGTTCAGTCACTTCCATAATCTCAAAGAATCTGTCCACCTGAAGCTGCCAATCCAGATGATCTTCTACACCCAAGTTGCCTGAAAAGAAAGGAATCTCAGCCTTAACTTTGTAATCCTGGTCAGCTTGTCCTTGTTGTTCTGGTTGCACAATTTCTTCTTCAGACTCAGATTCTGAAGTATTAACAACTTCACAACGTGGAGCCCTAACTCGCTGGCCTCCTTCCCCGCCTCTATTCTGATTGTTGTTGTTGTTGTGGTTGTTTCTTTCTCCCAATAGTCCACGAATTTCTCCAATATGATTGTTCATGGTGTTGATGGCAGCGATAAACGCTGCTGTAAGAGAACCTGTAAGAGCATCAAGATCTGATTTCGTAACTTCACCCATTGCTTCCTAGGTAAATAGGAGAGACAGGGGAGACCTGCTTTGATACCACCTAACGCATTCGGAATGATAAACTAGGTTTACAAGCGATAAACCTAAACAAAGGGTTCTGGAGTCCACCAGAGATAAAAGAGAAAATTCTCTATTTTATTGATAAAAGATGAAAGATGCGTTCTGCAGCCGCTTAAGGCAGTTTAAATAAGAGAAAATAAACCCTAGGGTGACTAACAATGAAACCCTAAATCCCATGGGTAAAAAGGAAACAATCCAAAATAGACTAGAAAACCAAAACTCGGAAAAAATAGAAAAACGCAGTTTTGAGGCCCTAAACGACCCTGAAAGCCCGAAAAAGCCCACAACTCATAGCAAAGAGATGAGTTTTGTTCCTGGCGCAATTCTCTTTCAGGAAAGGTATGGCACGTTTCAATCGGACACACATCGATGTCGTGGCTATTAGTCACTTTTCGTTTTCCTCCTTTTGCACGATCAAGTTACTCTTCAAATTGGACTGCCATCCGTTCTGCATCACTATAGGATAAAACTTTAAGTACCCAAGTAACCTGACACTATTAAGGAAGACTCCAAACACAATCAATATCCTTCCCCAATATTATTCATCATTCCAAAGAAGCTTCCTACACACAGAATAAGCAATATAAAAAATGATTAAAACCCTATTACAAATTACTGTTAGTAATCATCATGTAATACTTAAAAAAAAAAAAACATAATTGATCAGTTATGAAATCACGAACGTACTATGTAAAACTCCTCTCTAGCTTTTAGAGTTTAGTCAAATTAACATTAACTCAAAGAAAATCAAGTCATCAAACTAACTGAGTTGCAGACACGTACAAGCCAAATGCTTTGCACAGATAATTGATTAACACGTTTCCATTGTTTTAATTGTTGTGGGCCTGTGGGGCGCAGCAGATTCCTTACTCCTTAAAATTACACAATAGTCAATAGGTACATAATGTGTCTAAGTCTGGAAGAGTGGTGGCAAAAGAGTATATATGAAGCTGCTTGGGAAAATAAAAAATTTCACTGGGGGCCACATCCTCAAATTGTCCCACGTGCGCCCGCTAGTGCCGAAAGAGAAATAATCACATGAATCACAGTTACACACACACCTTTCTTTTTTTGGTATTTTCTAGGAATAGGGCATTAGACTAACTTTTCGATCATATTTTAGCATCTTAATCGTTGAGTTTTTAGATCCTAATGTATAAATCACTTCTGTAAATTTTCAGCCAAACTGATTATCATTAAGGCATTCAAAATGGTGACTTTAGAATATAACTATGAACGGTTCAAGTTTGACAAATTTGGTTCGTTGATTGATTTATTCTAGTTTGATATCTTAACGATCACCGATTTTACTGAAAATTTGTAGAACTGATCTACACATTAGGACCTAAAAACTGAACGGTTGAGATGCTAAAACGTGATCAAAAAGTTAGTCTAATGTCATATCCATATAAAAGACCAGAAAAGGAATCCCTTAATGGAATGACCCAATATATATATATATATATATATATTTTTTTTTTCCAGTTAAGAAGAAGGGTAAATGAAGTCTTAGACTATTACAAAAATAGAGAATATGTATTAAGGAATTAAGGGAGTGGATATAAAATTTCTCTTCTTGTACTTTTGACTTGTTTTAGTCCTTTTTGGCTCATATCACAAGCCTAAAATGTAAGGTACAGTAATATTAATGCAACATATATTCATCAAGAGAATGAGTGGGATAGCAATGTGGGACTTGAAGATCATCAAAGGTGTGACAAATGTGGTACCTATCTTGGTTCAATGCTATATAATTTGGTACTAGAGTGCAAATGTCACAACAACTCTCTAGACGATCATAAATTCATATAATTAAAATTTCATTCTTGGATAAAGTGTTCATTTATGGCAACTCTAATGGTGAAGTCTCAGTTGGGCACCCTCTTTAGAGGTCATATAGCACTCGTACAGTCATACCCATCTCTATTGGAATGCCATTATATTTTTCACTTTTGGACACATAATGTGAGTACATATTTGTTAGTACTTTTTAATAATCTATTAATTTACATTTTGCAACAGAGTATATCAACGCCTTAACGACCATCAATTTGGCTGAAATTTTACAGAGATGATCTATACATTAATACCTAAAAACTAAACGGTCGAGATGTGGATATGAGACCAAAAAGTGACCCTAACTCCAACCTTTCACATTAATTTCAGAGTAAGGCCTCACTCTAGATAGGATATATATATATATATATATATATACAGATCCTATCCAGAGCGAGGTTAGGGTTTAGGGTCACTTTTCGGTCGCATATCCACATCTCAACCGTTCAGTTTTTAGGTACTAATGTATAGATCATCTCTGCAAAATTTCAACGAAATTGATGGTCTTTAAGGTATCTAACTCGCTTAAACCAATGGACGAACTGAATCTGTCCAACCTGAACCGTACTAGCTTTAAGGCAGTTATCAATGCCTTAACGACCATCAATTTGGCTGAAATTTTGCAGAGATGATCTATACATTAGTACCTAGAAACTGAACGGTTGAGATGTGGATATGCGACCGAAAAGTGACCCTAAACCCTAACCTCGCTCTGAAATTTCAAAGCGATGCCTCGCTCTGGATAGGATCTGTATATATATATATATATATATATATATATATATATATATATATATATTTCAAGTTAAAGGGGAAGGGTAAATGAAGTCTATTATAGAAATAGAGAAGTGTATATTTTTCACTTTTGGACATATAATGTGAGTACTCTATCAATTTGCATTTTGCAACAGAGTAGAATTTCGTTTTATAATTTGTTTTGTTTTATTTTTATTTTTTTGGTATAAAATTTAGAATAATTATTCTTGATCTCACATAAGCTGTCCAATTTTGGTTTTGAAAAAATATCAACCATCAGATCTGACTACTACTGTATCGTTAGAGTTTTTAATTAAAAAATAATAAATCAATTAACTATTTTGCATATTGGACTCCTGTGACGACCTATACTTTTAATAATATTAAGAAAGTAAGATATAGTGAATATTATTATTTTTGCTTGAGTATTAACTTATATTCTTCTTTTTTATTTCTTGAAATATTAACTTATATTCTCAAATATGGGTGTGTGTGTGTATATATATATAAATCATACCAATTATATATATATATATATATATAATTGTTTTATGGTATGATATATATAGACACACACATATCATAAAAACATTCTGTGTAGATATATTTATAAGTATATAAGATGTCTCTATATTTATAGACCAGCCCATTATTTGTGTTTCTAAACCCAAGTCAATTTAAAGAAAAGCCCAATACCAATTGACTTATACTTCTGTTGGATGTCGTTTAATGACAAACCAATCTCTCAAACTCAAAACGTTGTCGGCTATCTTCATCGTCTTCCTCCCCTATTTTGATTCTCTTTGCAAGCACCACTCCACCTAAATTAAAGGATCAGAACCATTATGTTAGACCACCATGATAAGAATAATCTTAGAAGCTGGAGGTGTTGATGCTTTTGAAGATCCTTGGAGAGTCAGTTACTACAGTTGTGATTCATCAAAGCTAGTAGCAGAAGGTGGATCCCTAGAAGCATGTGGTGGAGACCTAGAACCAGGAGGTGGCAGTCCATATTGAAACATAGAGGAAGCTGATTGGCATTCAATTCTACTCTCTCTTGTGCTTATCTAGAATTAAAATTTGACCTCTTTTCCATACACTATAAATATCCAAGTTTGTTCTACTTTCTTTATTGAGTTCCCTATATTTGTTTTTACAAAAAAAAAAAAAAAAGAGTGAGGGAAGGAGAATTTTTTAGACTAGAGATGAACCTGAAAAGTATAAGCCCACTTTCTAAACGAGGTAGGGGGATATCGAGAAACCTCTATTTAATTTGCTTGGTTGCTGTTTTGCTATATGTGATTTCATGCAATTATGAAATTTGAATGATGAATGAGTTAATGGGTGCTATCTGTTATTTATCATATTGTTTGATTAGTATGTTCTTGAATTCTAAGGGATGGATTTGATAGAATGGAATGGGAATGAAATATGTGGGAGTATTCTTTTGTGTAGTTGAGCTTAATCCGTAGAGACCAAATTTCAAGTGGGCTAATAGAGTTGTACGATTTTGGTGATCAAGGTTAAGTAAGATGACTAGCAAAAAGGGAATCATGACTTGGGTTATGGGGTTAATTCATATGTTATTTTATCTAGAGTCACCTCAAAAAGGTAAATTACATGGTATGGGACATGTAGACTCTTTATGTCTTAGCATGTGAGTTAACATGTAATAGATGAAAATTACATTGCATACATCCATGTATTATTGTTTTGATAATTACTGGTTTGTGTTGCTTAAAGAGGGTTAGCCTCCTACTGAGCTATTGATGCTCACTCCTATTAAATATTGCAGATACTGAATATGAAGTTTCATTTTCCCTTTTGAAAAGTTTTGTGATTAATGTGAAGAACGTGTGAGACTTGTCCTGTTTAGTTTTCTAGAACAAGAGCAAAGGCTGCCAGTATGTAGTTAGCCCGTTTAGTTTTAAATCGCAGCCTATAGAGGTTTGAATTTTCTGTGGGAATAATCAACTATCAAGAAAGTTTGTACTGTAATCGATATAATTATGTTTGCTGCATTATAGATTTTTTCTTTTTCCATAATCCAGGTTATGGTCATTGAATTGGCTATGTCTTTCAATTGATTATAAGTTCTTTGATTTGTTTCATCATTTTCCACCCTTATATTTAAAAATTCATTGGTTAAACTCAAGGTAGAACAAAGGTCTGGAAATTTGAAATTGTGTTTCTGAGACTTTTTATTGAAAATTGTACATTTCGGTTAAACATCTTAAAGATCATTTCAGAATTGGAATCTCTTAAAAATGACTTTTGTAGAATTAGTTATGATTTTTCAAAGTTACATGTCCTCATATTTGGCTATTTTTGAGTTGAGATGTGACAACTCCCCATGTTTGACTATTTCTTACATATGTTCTTATTTGCTTCTCTCAATAAGTCAATCTGACAACCAATTTGTTGTGGGGCCCACAATTTTAGCTAGTCAAAAGCTGTTCTCCTCCTTTAATTTCCACTCTCATTTAGTGTTTTGTTGTCGACGCAACAATTGTGGATCCCACAACAATTTTAGCTAGTCAAGCTGCATGTTCTCCTCCTTTTCCATTCTCGTTTAGTGTTTTGTTGTCGATGCAAGCTAGCTTGACTAGATGAAATTGTGTTACCCCATTAATTTTTTTTTTTAAATTCTCCCTTACCCATGAAGACTCTAATAAAGTTTTCCCTAATACCTAATTATGTTTTTTGTTTTTATTTTTTTAGACTATTTTACCCTCACCCCTTTGTTACAGAGAGAGAGAGAAGTAGACCTGTAAATGGACCGAATTTGGATCGGATCGACATAAATCCAAATCCGTTTACTTAAAAAAAAAATTTGATCAAAACCCGCTCCGTTAACCCTGTGGATTGTTGATAGGTCGATCCAAATCCATATCCGTCGGATTAACAGATACCCGATCCGCTAATCCGACCATTTACAATTTCAAATATTTTAAAATTTTAAATATTAATATTAAATCTATATCATGATACCTCATAAGATATTAATAAAATATTAAAACAACATGAAAAGTATCACCAAAAGTAGAATTACATTATCAAAATTCTTAATGCTTCTTGGAATCTTGGGCGAGAGGTTTTCCCTTAGATTTCTGCAAAAAATTTGTATTAGAAATTCTTCATATTTTATATTTTATATTTTAAAAAAATAATAATATATTAATAATAAAATAATATTTTATTATTACAAAAACCGGCTGGATCATTAACTGATCAGATCGACCTAGATTTGTATTTGATCATTTAAATAAACGAGTTAACGGATTCGGATCAATAATTGATCAATGGTAAAAACTTTCGATCCAAACCCGTCCAATAGTCACGGATCTGGAGTCGGTCCGGATCAAAACTGGTTCATTTACAGGTCTAGAAAGAAGCCATAGGAGACATCGCCGGAGTCCGGCTAACAATCGCCGGAATCCAGTCACCGGTTACGTTGCGAAAATCCAGCCAATGGTTGCCGAAATCTGGTCACTGCCGCCACCCAGTGAACTTCTCTAAAAACCTTGCCGGAGGTCCTCAAAAAGGTCGTCAGAGATCTCATAAATCGCCTGACAGGTTTATTGCCCCCAATAAATCTTTATTGCCCCATTATTGGAGGCAATAGAGGTTTATGAAACCACGTCGGAAGTCTCCAAAGAAGTTGTCGGAGATCTCATATGAGGCCGGAGAGGTTTATTGCCCCCCAATAGACCTTTCGGTCTCCGAAATGAGAACTGATCTCCCTAAAATTAGATCAATAAAACTTTGATTAAGGAAAAAAGTGGAGATAACATCAATTTAAAACATTTATTGCCCCCTAATAAACGTTTATTACCCCCTAATAGACCTTTATTGCCCCCCAATGAAACATTTGGTTTTCTTTCCTTTCGGGCATTCCGCCCCCATTTTACCCAAAAATAATAATAATATTTGGGCACCCTGAAAATGCTCTAGACACCCACGTCATCTTCTTCCTCTTCTCCCTTCTTCGCCGGTTGCAGACTCGGGAGCCACATCTACCATATCTTGTATCGAAAACTAATTCGGATACTAATAACCAGATTAAATTCAACAAAATTGAAGTTGAATTTAAAACCTCTCATTTCCAAGCTTCCAACACTCGAAGGCAGCAGTCAAATCTCTCACTCGAAGCAACCTGAAAAGGTGAAAGGGAAAAGGAGCAAGAACACTAACACTAACGGAAATCTCACTCCGGCTACTGTTGCACCAACAAACCTCTTAATGATGCGTTACTGATTGCAGCGGTGTCACGCCCCTGATTTTTAACACAAATAAAAATCGATATATAATCTCATAACTATACATGCGTGATCGTTCAGCCATCAATACAAAATACTTGGAAACTTTTTCCCTTTAAACCAAGTACATACTGATGCCCTAAACCCTCAAAGTTAATATACACTCACTCTCCACAGAGTTATATATTACACGAGTTTACAAATTAAATTGCTGCAACAACATAATAAGTTCAGAGCTCACTACAAGCGGAAGTCTTAATAACGGTAAAGTCACAAAATTGGCTTCCTACCGTATAGCTGTAAGCACGCGATCTCAGCTTCAGCCACGATTATCCTGACCTGCAGGATTAACCCCTACACCTTTTGAATGGTGCACCGGGTTGTCACACAACAAACCCGGTAAGCTTTTGCAAGCCCCTATGAGTAACTCAAAACAAACACCACACAACTCACGCTAAAAACGAGAAAAACCTTTCAACTCGAGAATAAGGAAAACATACCATGCTTCCCAAAACAAATCAACGAAAGTCACACTGTGACAAAATCATATAAATCGTTAACGTAACAATTCAAATATAATAAATCGATCCAGCCTGGATAATAAAAGTCAACTCACAACAAACATTTCGGTCCAACCTAAACAAAACATCAAATCGGTGCAACCTGGACAAAACATCAAATCGGTCCAACCTGGACAAAATATCAACACACACAACAAATCATATCAATTGTTAACCTAACAAATCGAATATGAATCTTCAGTCTAACCTGGACAAAATATCAACACACATCAATCATATCTATCATTAACCTAACAAATAGAATATGATTCTTCGGTCCAACCTGGACAAAATATCAACACACATCAATCATATCTATCGTTAACCAAACAAATATGATATAATTCTTCGGTCTAACCTGGACAAAATATGTACCCAGGAGTCGTAAGTAACCTACATAGATCCATGAGGTACGATGGCAAACAGACTAGAGCTCTAACTGAATCGTAACTTGTCACCCGGCCAAGGTTCAACCTTATGATATAACATTGCTTGAGGATGCAATCTGCAACCCTGGATCTTTAGGCCAACCTGACTCTCAGATCAAAACATTAAACGAGTCGCATTGGACCCAAAATGTTAAATTAAATCAAATGGAGAAATCACAACCTGTGACTCTTAAATTCTCAAATCACCGGTCGTCAGATTAAAACATTTAAAATGGTCATATTGGACTTGAAAATGTTACCCAACCCAAAAGGAGAAATCACAACCCGCAACTCCCCAAATCCTCAAACACTTTTCAAAACAATAGAAATACAATTTCCCACCATAATTGTTTTCTGAACAGTCACATCACAAAACGAGAATGAACTCACCCACACATATATATTTCACGTAAATAAATAAATAAATATATATATATATATTTACGTGGTCATTCACTCAGGAATGCCACTAATACCAACTATAGTTTGCAGTTAAATCAATAACTCTCAAAATGATAAAGGGAATTTCGTTAGTAAATGAACATTGTGAGATTACTCACCTCAGAATCCCGCTGCGTCTTTTATATAGAACCAAACTAACACTCACACCAAAAACTCGTCCGATTCACCTTTAGAAGCACCTATTCACCAATGATCTCAAATCAGTTTACGAATCACCAAGTGATTAAAGTTCGAATCCCCAAATCGAACAACCCTGAAGGTAACCCCAATCGAGGCGAAACCTCATCCTAGACCACCTAGAGTCTCTGGAATGCTACTACGATCAATGTGACAGAACCACAAGTCGATCGGATAGTCGGATCCTCACGGATCAAATAAATCAAACGGTCCGAAACTGTAAAATCATAACAATTTCATACGAACTCCAAAAATTGCGTATTATATATCAAAACGCTTGTATCGACGAGTATAAGATATATAATACTAGAAACAGTCCCTTAAACTGCTTAGAACACCACCACAGGCGGTGGCACACCGCTGTTGGCCAAAACTCAATTTTTCACAAAACTCCCAACATCAAAGATCTTCATCTTAGCATGCTTATTAACTTTCATAACTAGCGTCAAGTCAAAATCTAAACAAAAAGGATCGAAAACTACCTTGCAAACCGTGAATCACTATTCAATCTGAGTTGAACCAACTTCCACGAAAATCGATCCAAACAACCACCACAGATCGATCAGGGAGGCTCCTACGAACTCATAACAAGAAGCATGAAGCCACGACGTCATCGGAACTACGTTTTCAGACCGATCCAAATACACCAAATTTCGCAGCCTTGTTGCGTCGTCGCTGCTAAGAATCGAGGCTAGAGGATGCCACAGGGAGGAGCGCACGGAGGAGACGAACTGATCTGGAAAGTTTCACCACCGGAGATCGCCGGAAAATTCTGGTAGGAACACCGGGTCCGGGTCGGGTCAGACGTGGGTGAGGAGAGAGAATAGAGAGTTTTCAGAGTTTCCGGATTGGAAATGTGAAAATGAAAATAGTAAGTTTCCGAAAATGGAAACTCATATTTATAGAATTTTCCCAAAACTTCCGCAGACCATAACTTTCTCATACGTACTCCGATTGACGCATTCCACATATCCACAAACTCGTATCAATATGCTCTACTACTTTGGTGAATAAAGTTTTTGGAGAAACCCTGCGTATAAAAAGTGAATATTTGCAACCCCCCTAAAACCATATTCTTCGACTAATAATTCGTCTGAAACACTTCCACTCTGTCCACGAGCCACGAAATCAACCATTAACCACAAATTAGATTTCGGAAAATTCTCGAAAAATAAATAAGAATTTCCAGGGCATCACATTCTACCTCACTTAAAGAAATTTCGTCCCGAAATTTAAATGTACTAAACCAACAAATACAAATAAACTCATCCCCAAAAATCCAATTTTCATTCCTCAACGACCTGTCCTTATCTCACTGTGCAACATACCTAGATCAACAATAGATACATGTACCCTACCTAGTATCACAACAGTAGGAATCTTTACCACACCACCTGGTGGTAATCCAATCATTTCATGGATCCCATCCTCGTACACTACCTCATAAAAACTCTGTGACTGCAGCATTACACACAGATCACACAAGAGTCCAAAATCCTGTTATCACAACAGTAGTATCACCTCATCGATAATGCAACCCTTGCATTACAAGAATTGAAAATGAAACCTTCATTTCAACTCAAATCGAGCCTATATATCACAACTTAATAAGTGTCTACCCAACCTGGGAACACAAAATCAAGCTAAGGTCTAGCCTCGCCTGACTAGCACATAAATCATCACTTGTCATTGTAATCACAATCAAAGTGGTACAGACCCTCTTTACCACAACAATGAAGGATGCATCACACAACATGCCTCACTCAAAAGTCTAATTATAGACAGCAGGCAAAACCCAACACAACACAACACACGGAAAGAAGTACGCAACTATCATACATCATTCTAGCAACACAAGCAGAATATAGATAAGGTACCTTCTTCCCGGGTTCCCTGCTGACCAACAGCAAACACCCTCACATTTCCTTGAGGTAGTTGCCTCTGTTGATTCTCTTGTTCCCCACCCTGTGCTTGGGTACAATCCCTGGAGTAATGTCCTTCCTGGACACATCCAAAGCATACAATGTTCTTTGGCTTAGTGCAAAACCTTGAAGTATGGCCCAACTCATTGCAATTGAAACACCTCACGGGTGCCACCTGCCCCACAAGTGAAGCCCTAACAGGTGCAGCTGCTTCCCTAGCTGGCACCTGGTAATGAGTCCTCCGCCTCTTCCAAGACCCACCCTGATTATCTGTCCTGTCACTGCTCTTAGCAATCACCTTTCCCTTCCTTTAGGAGTCATTCTCAGCTGACTCCTACTCCTGGAAAGTCTGGTTCTCCTGCTCAATGGTCATAGCCTTAGCGAAAATGAGCTTCATCACCTTCAGTTCCAGAACAGCGACATCGCGCCTGATCGAAGCATTCAACCCTCGCTGAAACTTCATAGCTAAACTCTCAGTATCCATTTGTCTCACAAACCGATACAGCCTTGAGAACTCAGCCTCATACTCCCTCACACTCTTAGACTCTTGGATTAACGAGATGAATTCTCTTTCCAACTGCTCCCCCACTGAAGGCGGAAAGTACTTCTTCCTGAATAGTTCAACAAAACCATCCCAGGTCATGGTGGACACATCCATAACTCTCTGTTTGCCGCTCCACCATACCTGTGCATCGCTATGGAGCATAAACGCCACAATCTTTCTCTTCTTAATGTCGTCGCAGACGACCATCTCGAAGTAGGTCTTCATGTCCTCGATCCATTGATCTGCCAACATGTGATCCGTACCTCCCTGGAATGAAACTCATCCCAACCTCGAGATCTCCTTTGCCAACCTCGATAGACGAGTGGCATCCATAACATCCACAATAGGTGGAACAGGCAGCTCAACATTTGATGCCTCGACGTCATCCTCGAATATCTCCTCAATAGGAGGGATTCTGCCCCTACCTCAAGCTCTACCACTGCCTCCGGGTCTACCTCGACCCCTAGCTCGGCCTCTTTGTGAATCCATAACCTAAGGAGCATACATCCATGTATTATTGTTTTGATAATTACTGGTTTGTGTTGCTTAAAGAGGCTTAGCCTCCTACTGAGCTATTGATGCTCACCCCTATTAAATATTGCAAGTACTGAATATAAAGTTT
Source organism: Rosa x damascena (assembly GCA_001662545.1). Taxonomy (NCBI): domain Eukaryota; kingdom Viridiplantae; phylum Streptophyta; class Magnoliopsida; order Rosales; family Rosaceae; genus Rosa; species Rosa x damascena. The sequence continues at coordinate 12,796 of LYNE01005799.1, forward strand.
AATTTTCCCTTTTGAAGAGTTTTGTGATTAATGTGAAGAAAGTGTGAGACTTATCCTGTTTAGTTTTCTAGAATAAGAGCAAAGGCTGCCAGTATGTAGTTAGCCCGTTTAGTTTTAATTTGCAGCCTGTATAGGTTTGAATTTTATGTGGGAATAATGAACTATCAAGAAAGTTTGTACTGTAATCTATATAATTATGTTTGCTACATTATAGGTTTCTTCTTTTGCCATAATCCAGGTTATGTTCATTGAATTAGTTACGCCTTTCAATTGATTATAAGTTCTTTGATTTGTTTCATTATTTTCCACCCTTATATTTAAAAATTCATTGGTTAAACTCAAGGTAGAACAGAGGTATGTAGATCTGAAATTGTGTCTCTGAGACTTTTTATTGAAAACTGTACATTTCGGTTAAACATCTTAAAGATCATTTCAGAATTGGAATCTCTTAAAAATGACTTTTCTAGAATTAGTTATGATTGTTCAAAGTTACAGGTTCCTATGTTTGGCTATTTCTGAGTTGGGATGTGACAACTCCCCATGTTTGACTATTTCTTGCACATGTTCTTATTTGCTTCTCTCAGACAACCAATTTATTGTGGGGCTCACAATTTTAGCTAGTCAAAAGCTGTTCTCCCCCTTTAATTTCCACTCTCATTTAGTGTTTTGTTGTCGATGCAACAATGGTGGGCCCCACAACAATTTTAGCTAGTCAAGCTGCATGTTCTCCTTTTTTCCACTCTCATTTAGTGTTTTGTTGTTGACGCAAGCTAGCTTGACTAGCTAAAATTGTGTTACGCCATTAATTTTTTTTAAAAAAAATTCTCCCTTACCCATGAAAACTCTAATAAAGTTTTCCCTAATACCTAATTATGTTTTATTTTTTTAGACTATTTTACCCTCACCCCTTTGTTACATAGAGAGAGAGAGAGAGAGAGAGAGAGAGAGAAGTCATAGGAGACATCATCAGAGTCTGGCTAACAATAGCAGGAATTCTGTCACCGGTTGCAAAAATCCGGCCAACAGTTGCCAAAATCTAGTCACCAACAGCCACCCACTGAACTTCTCTAAAAACCTCGCCGGAGGTCCTCAAAGAGGTCTTCAGAAAGGTTTATTGCCTCCAAATAGACCTTTATTGCCCCACTATTGGGGGCAATAGAGGTTTATGAAACCTCGTCGGAATTCCCCAAAGAAGTTGTCGGAGATCTCATATGAGGTCGGAGAGGTTTATTGCCCACCCCAATAATAACCAGATTAAATTCAACAAAATCGAAGTTGAATTTAAAACCTCTCATTTCCAAGCTTCCAAGACTCGAAGGCAGCAGTCAAACCTCTCACTCAAAGCAATTTGAAGAGGAAAAAGGGAAAAGGAGCAAGGGCACTAACGCTAACGGAAATCTCACTTTGGCTACTGATGCGCCAACAAACGTCTTAATGATGCGTTACTGATTGCAGCGGAGAGTGAGGTGAGAAGCTGAACCACGTCGTCGGTAATTTTATGGGAATGGGAAACGACGTCGTTGTCGGGGGAGAAAAGGTTGACGAATGGAGCTTGCCAGAATTCGATTCAGAGCCTAAGCCTAAGGTCGTCTTTGTGATGAGTCAGAGATCAAGCCGGTGTACTGGAACGAGGACGTGGTCTGGCTTGTCGACGAGCGGTACAGAGACACGGGTTGCAAGGGGTGGTGCTGGTTCTAGGTGAGTCTGAAGCCGGTCTTGGAATGACGGGAGGACTCTGGCCGATCGACATCGACTCTGACGAGGAGGGAGTGACGGGGGAGAGAGAGAAAGAGCCGGCGTCCGATAGAGAGAGAGAGGCATAAAATGTAGTTTATTAATTATGTCAAGGGCAAAACTATCATTTGGTTGAAAGAGGGTAAATTAGAATAAATATTTATACTGGGGTAAGTGAGTTAAGTTTGGCAAATTTTGGTGTTGTGGATCAAAGACCCTTATTTGTTTCGGATATAAAGAATATATTATTATTTTTTTGATCGGAAGAATAATTATTCTCGATAAGCTGTCCAATTATGGATTTGAAAAAAAATATCAACCATCCGATCTGGCCACTACAATATCTGTTAAGAGTTTTAATTAAAAAAATAATAATCAATTAATATTTTCAGCCTCCATGTCATATTGTCATTGTCAGGCTACTTCTCGCATATACGTGCTTAATGACCAATTTTCTGTGTGGCCCACAATCTCAACTAGTCAAAAGCTCTTCTACTCCTTTTCCACTATCGTTTAGTGTTTCGTCGTCGTCGACGTCAGCCGAGTGCTCATGGATGCAGGATTATTCAGCTCCAGCTAAACTTACAAGTTACAATATAATCTCCCCTTCTCTCCTGTTCTTGTTTATCGGATTACCTCCCTCCCTCCCTCCCTGCCTTTGTTTATCTCCCTTAAAGGTTTGTCAATATATGTCTC
>LYNE01005800.1:5594-22873 GCA_001662545.1 Rosa x damascena
ATATATATATGTATATGGTCATTTTAAGGGATCCTTTGTGGGACCCATTTTTCGATTGTATTTCTGCATCACGACCGTTCAGTTTTTTTGTCTTCATGTATAGATCAATTCTGCAAATTTTCAGCCAAATTGATGATTGTTAAGGTATCAAACTAGATTAAATCAATGGACGAACTGAATCTGTCCAACCTGAACCGTTCGTGTTCATAATTGTAAATTGCAGTTAGGAATGCTTTAATGATTATTAATTTGGCTGAAAATTTACATAAATGATCCACTCATATATACCTAAAAACTGAACGGTTAAGATGTGAATATGTGATTTAAAAGTGGGCCTAATGAGTGATCCCTTAAAATGGCAAAAAAAATGGGATCCCTCACTAGACACACATACACACATGAGGGCCCTTCTAGTGACGGATCCATTTTTTGGCCATTTTAAAGGATTGCTTATTAGACTAATTTTTCAATCACATATTACGATCATCATTCGATTCTTAGATCTATATGAGTAGATCACTTTTTGTAAATTTTCAGTCAAATTGATGACTGTTAAGATATTGAACTAAATTTAAATCCAAGTAGGAACCAAATATGTCCAACCTGAACTTTCACGCTTATAATTGTAAATCACAGTAATAAATGTCTTAACAATAATTAATTTGGCTGAAAATTCACATAAGTGATCTACTCATATAGACCTAAAAATTGAAACGTCAAGTTCCCAATATGTGATCAAAAAGTTAGTCTAATAATTAATAAGCAATCCCCTTAAAATGGCCAAAAAAATAGATCTCTCACTAGAAGGGCCTTGTGTGTGTGTATAAAGGGCCGTTCTAGAGAGTACATCCTTACTTAATTTAAGGTTTTTACTATTTTGCATTAGTGCATAACCTAATTCAATGATTTCAATCGTTTATCGTTTACATTATTAAGCAAGAATTGTGTGTACAAAAGAATCAACCAAATCCATAATAATTTTGTTATTCAAAATTGTATAAACAAATATAATCCGTTAGATAAAATTAAAACGAACATTATGCCAATCAAATGGTTAAATGTTATCCGATTTGGCTAATTTTTTGTAGGATTCATATGTCTGTATGTAGCCAGAGAATGAATAGTTTAGACTATACATGCTAAAAATAAAAACATCCTCATATTTCAAGTTTAAGGAGGTCCTTCTGGATACTCTATATATATATATATATATATATATATATTTATCTATACAGGCCCTTCTTTTTTTGGCTGTTTTAAGGGATCGTGTATTTGACCTATTTTTCAATTACATATCCGCATCTCAACCGTTCAGTTTTTAGGTCTATAAGAGTAGATCACTTTTACAAATTTTCATCCAAATTGATAATCGTTAAGGTATTTATAACTGTGATTTATAATTACAAACATGAACGTTTAGGTTGGACAGATTCAGTTCGTCAATTGACTTAATCTAGTTCGATATCTTAACGATCATCAATTTGGATGAAAATTTGCAGAAGTGATCTATACATTAGGACCTAAAAAATGAACGGTCAAGATACTAAAATACGATCGAAAAGTGAGTACCACAAGGAATCCCTTAAAATGGCCAAAAAAGGGATCCCTTATATATATAGGGTGCGGCTATTGCCACACTGTCATTTTCTTAGTTCACCCTACAAACATTTGAATTATTGAAATATTATATTATTGTCACGCCCCTGATTTTTAACACAATTAAAAATCGATATATAATCCTATAATTATACATGCGCGATCGTTCAGCCATCAATACAAAATACATGGAGACATCTTCCTTTTACAGCAAGTACATATTGATGCCCTGAACCCACAACTTCAAATATGGTCCGCTCCACAGAGTCACATATTACACAACTTACGAATTAAATTGTCATCACAAAATAAACGTAAATGCTCTTCAGAGCTTACTACATAGCGGAAGTCATAACAATGGCAAAGCCAACAAAATTTGCTTCGTACCCGTTCAGCTGCCAACAAGCTACCTCAGCTTCAGCCACGATTACCCTGACCTACAGGATTAACCCCTACACTATAGAATGGTGCACCGGGTTTCCACACACAAAACCTGGTAAGCTTATGAAAGCTCGTATGAGTAACTCATGAACATTAATAAACAACTCACACACATCAACTTAAGGAAAACATGCAACCATGATTCCTTCTAACCTTCCATATCATTTCCACCGAAAGGACAACATAAGTCACCGCTGTGACAATGCTCTGTTTGCTAACTTAACCATCAAGAAGCAATTCAACTCTCGTCTGGACAATAAAAGAAGAATACTCTCAGAACTCTCCTTTAAACTACATACTTATGAGTCTCCAGCAACCTCGACTGTTACCCCCATAAGCTATAATGGCAGACAGACTAGAATTCTGACTGAAATCGTAACCACTCGTCCAACCAAGGACGTGATTACCCATTCCTACCTTGGTCACCATCTGTGACAAAATCATATGAATTGAAACTCTGACAATTAAATATGATACACAAGTCCTCCCTGGACATTTAAAAGAAAGAATCCCCTAAACTCTCTTTTAAAAACACGTACTCATGAGCATCAGATAGCTCCCCGCTACCCCCCATGATATACCAACAACAATTTAGTCCAACCTGGACAAAACAACACATCGGTCCAACCTGGAAAACAACACATCAGTCCAACCTGGACAACCAACACATCAGTCCAACTTGGACACACAACACATAATCCCAACCTAGACACTCAACACATCAACACACACCTCAATTATATGTATCGTTAACCTAACAAATAGAATATGATTCACAAGTCCTCCTAGGACATTTAAAAGAAAGAATCCCCGAAACTCTCTTTTAAAAACACGTACTCATGAGCATCAAATAGCTTCCCGCTACCCCCCATGATGTACCAACAATGGACTAGAGCTCTAACTGAACGTAGCCACTCGTCAGGCCAAAGGCGTGATTCCCCAATTCCTTGCCTCAGTCACCATCTGTGACATGATCTTCAGACCCCGTCTGGTCTTAGAATCAACCATTAAGCAGGTCACACCCGACCTAGAAACGTTACAAACATCTAGTTTCGGCTTTCCCAATCCCTGCTCACCACCCTTGGTACAAGGACCAATACATTTAAAATGAGTCACGCTTGGCTCAGAAATGTAACATCAAGCTCAATACTTTTCAAACAATAGAAAACATCTTTTTCCACAATATTGTTTCCTGAAAAGTCACATTCAACAATAATATGAACACCATCATGCATATTATTTATCACACATCATCCAAAAAAGTATATATATATATTTCACGTAAATATATATATATACACACACACACGTAGTCATTCGCTCAGGAATGCCTACTAATACCAACTATAATTTGCAGTTAAATAATTAATGCCAAAACAATAATGGTAACTCCGTTCATAAATGAACCTTGTGAGATTACTCACCTCGAAACTCCCACTGCATCTTCAATACAGAACAAAGCAGCCAACCACAATTTAACCGTCCAGTACCTAACACATACGGTTCCAACTTAGTAACGATTCACATTTGATTTAAGTTCGAAACCCCTGTTTTGAACTAAAATCCCCAAAGTGGCGCTAATCGAGGAAAACCCACATCTGAGACCTCCCAAAGTCTCCGAAATACTTCCACGATCGATATGACCGAACCACAAGTCGATCAGAAGCTCGAATCCTCACGGATCGAATAAATCGACCGGTATGAAACAATAAAAATCATAACAAATCCATACGAACTCCAAAATTTGCATATTATATATTAAAACGATTGTATCAACGAGTAGAACATATATGATACCAAAAACAGTTCCCTACATGGCCGGAAAGCCACCAGAATGCCGCCACAGGCGGTGGTGCACTGTCGTCGGCCAAAACTTAATATTTCACAAAACTCCCAACATCAAAGTTGTTCATCTAAGCATGCTTGTGAATTTTTATAATTAGCTCAAAGTTAGAAAACAAGCATAAAGGGTCGAAAACTACCTCACAAGTTTTGAATTTTGCTCAATCCGAGTTGAACCGATTTCCACGTAAATCAATCCAAACAAACACCATAGATCGATCAGGGAACCTTCTCTAAACTCAACCAAGGGAGCATGAAGCCACGAAGTCACCTGAGCTGCGTTTTTCGACCGGGTCCGAATACACCAAACTCCGCCGCCTTCTAGCACCATCACCGCTAGAGGACACCACAGGGAGGAGCGGACGGCAACGACTAACCGATCTAGAAAGTTTCGTCACCAGAGACCGCCGGAAAAGCCTGGTCAAGTCAGTCGCGGGTGAGGAGAGAGAACGGAGCATTTCTGGTTTCCGGAAAAGGGAAATGGAAAATGGAAATTGTAAGTTTCCGAAAATGGAAACTCCTATTTATAGAACTTTCCCAAAACTTCAAATGCTCATAACTTTGACATACCAACTCCGATTTTTGCGTTCCACATGTCCACGAACTCATATCGACGCGCTCTACAACTTTTGTGAAGGAAGTTTTTGGAGAATCTCAGTGTATCCAAAGTCAACCTTAGCAACCCCCCTAAAGTCATACTTTCCGAATAAAAATTCTTCCGAAACACTTCCGCTCCTTCCACGAGCCACGAAACAGTCCAATAACCACTAATTAAATTCCAAAAAATTCTCGGAAAATAATTACAAATTTCCAGGGCATCACAATTATCCAAGTGCAAATGACTAATATATACACTAATTTTGTAAAATCTAAATCTGTAAAGAAAACTAAATACATAATCAATTAATCAAATACAAAGACTACTTGATTTCTCATTGGATAACGTTAATATATACATATATATATATATATATATATATATTTAGAGAAGGATGTCAATATTTATTCAACAATCGAAATTAACGATTACAATGCCAGAGTACAAACTCCCTAATGCTTGGAGGAATAAACCCCACCCAAGAAACATATAACAAGAATGCAAAGCTAGATTAGCAAACTTATGAGCCACTATGTTAGACTCACGATACACATGAGAGAAATAAGCTCCAGGGAAGAGCTGTAAAGAGGCCACAATGTCGTCAATAATGCGACCTATAATAGAGAAATTGCCAGTGCTGTCTTTGGTAGCATTCACCATAGTCAAACAATCAGACACAATAGCCAACCTGCAAGCCATTCGCCCAGCCAAGGCCTCCGTCTCCTCCGTCGAGGAGGCTTAAGGAATAAAACAACAACCACTTGCTATCACCGCACCATCAGTGTCTCTAAAAAGAACTCCTAAGCCCTTACGCTTTAGCAGACAATCAAAAGCCCCATCAGTGTTTTCTTTAGCCAATCCGCTGGTGGTGGTAACCAAGGTTTAGGAATGCGCACCCGGGAGGATGAAGAAGCTAAGTGTTTTCTTTAGCCAATCCGCTGGTGGTGGTAACCAAGTTTTCTAACAGACCGAATGGTGAGAAACTCAGTGCGAGTTTTAAAGAAAGCTGGAAGATATTCAATGACTTGTCATTCTAGAAATGCTGATTGCGTTCCTTCCAAACTACCCATGAAAAAAAGATCAACAAGCCGAAATCTCCCTTGATAACACCTTCGAGCAAGAGGCCAACCACTCATTGTAGTTTTGAATTACAGAACTTACTGAAATTGCCAGTGACAAGGACGGAAACAATTTCAAAACATCCCACATCAAAGGGCAAACATGGGAGATCGTTTCCTCCTCTACATTGTAGAACATACATCATTTTCTACAAAAAAAAACCCTTTTCAAAACAAGCTAGGTTGCAGTAGGCAAGATTGAGGAGTAAACTTTCCAAATGTCGCTTTAACTTTGGGGGGGGGAGCTTGCCATAAGCTTCTCCAAAGAGAAGTTTCCAACTATAAGCTAGAAGTAGAACCCAAATTTGGATGAAGCTCCGCATAAGCAAGACGGTAGGCACTACTTGTTATGAAAGAACCTTTATTATCTTAATGCCAAACCCTTCTATTACTCAAGGGAAGAGACAAAATGAGAGCTGCTTCGCTCTCTTCAAAGGAAGCCTTAATCAGGCCTTCATTCCAACTTCTAGATGGTAACATAAGTTCATATACCCAAACTGGGGCCTCAGGGCAGTGAACAAAAGGTCGAAATTCATTGGATCGTGGAATCCACGAATCATGCCAAATATGAATAGAGGTGCCATCACCTACTTGCCATATAATCCCTTTTTTTTTTTTATAATGGTGAGAGCCGAATAAATTCCACGCCAACAAGCTAAGGGGGATGAAGACAGTTGAGCAAACCTTATATCCCCATTCGGGTAATATTTTCCTTTATAAATTCGAGCCAACAATGATGTAGGATTACGGAGGAGGCACCATCCTTGTCTGGCCAATAGAGCTAGGTTATGTACATGTAAGTCCCGGAAGCCGAGACCTTCATTTTCTTTGGGTTGACAAAGCTTATCCCAAGCCATTCAATGAATCTTCCGATTGTCTACTTTACTACCCCACCAAAATCGTGCACACATCTGAGGCAATTTATCACAAAACTGTTTAGGAAGAAGGTAACAACTCATAGCATATGTAGGTAAAGATTTTGGTGGGGTACTGTCATGCCCCGAATTTTGGATAAAGAAATTTAAAATCTGAAATGCGATAACTCAATCAAATGCCCAAAAAACATAGAAACTTTTTCTTTAGAGTCACATATTACATTACAGAGAGTTTACAAATTAAACAAAACAACAATTCAATAAGTAAACACACCCACCACACTCATTACACAGTGGAAGACTAAAACCAAAAGTGCACTCCTACGTCCAAGCTACGACAGCAACAAAGCCTCAGCTTCGACGATGGTTACTCTATACTCTGACCTACACAATAACCCCTACACCATGGAATAGTGCACCGGGTTGAAACAACAAACCCAGTAAGCTTTTGCAAGCTCATATGAGTAAACCTAATTAACCACAAAACCCTTTCCGACTCTATGACAACAAATCAACACAAATATTAATTCCAACATCGAAATCCTTTTCTTTTTAAGGAAAATACAGGTCACCACCGTGACAAAACAAATCATTTGTAGACCCAACCACAAATCCAAGAAATCATTCTTCCTTCCTCTCTACAGGAAGCATTTATCCCCACAATGACATGATAAAATATTCCTCAACTCAATACAAGTCTCAATCACAACTACACTCACAAATTAAACTAAATAGAACTAGTAATCCCTGCATAGAAAATTAATTCAAGAGATCACCAAAAAGCGCACAATCCAAAATCATAGAAATTTCTGCATACAGTTTAGTTTAGGAGATTACATTAAAATCAATCAATATAAATCATAGTAATCCCTGCATATAGTTTAATTCAGGAGATTACATTAAAATCAAACAATAGAAATAAAAAAAGAAAAATAAATAAAGAAATCAATTAACTCACGCTAAAGCCAAGAAATCACCTCTCAACTCCATTAAAACAATCACATAATGATGTTTCGTTTTCAAAACTCGACATCCTTACCTCTTAAGGGTAACATACATCATGTAACGTCCCGTATCTTAATTTACCCGTTTACTAGTCATTTGGACGGTAAACGACAACTATTTTCACTTTTACTATCGTTTCGGTACTTTTAGTGGCCCTAAAAGTTGACTTTTTGTTCGGGTCAAAATTTGAGAAAATTTCCTTCATGAAAATTGTAGAGGACATTAAACCGAGCGCGTGCATATGTGGTACGTAAAAACGGAGTTTGTATGTGAATGTTATAGCCTAGATACTAAAATTACTGTTCAAGATAACTTTCTATATATATAGAAAGTTACCAGGGTAAGTTTCCATTTCGGGAAACCTACCCCCGAGATTTTCTCTCTGCTTCCCTCTTCCCCCGCGTCGCTCACCTTTCTTCTTTTTCCTATTTCTTCACCATCCGGCGTCCGATTGATGTGATTCCAGTTGTCCTTGGACCGTCTCTTCCTCCTCTATACGATGGTATCAGTGGGTATCAGTGATTTGGCCGGAAAACCCCGAATTTATGCAATCATTGTTACTGTAGCAATTTGCTTCTCCGACGAAATTCTCCAGTTTTCGGCTATCTCCGGCGGTGAAATTGTTCTATTAGGAGCACCCCGAGTCACTGATCATCTTTCCCAAAGACTTCTAGCTGAAATTTCCACGTTTGGAAGGTGAATTTGAAGGATTTCCAAATTGGCGGGTTTGTGTTCATCGGCAAAATTGGAGCACTTCAAGGTATTTTCTCACTTGGTCACAGTTATGAAAAATTCTTATAATGTTGAGATGATTATGTGGTTGAAATTTGGTGGCCGGAGGAGGAGTTGGCCGCCGCATGAACAGTGTCACTCGTGAACAGTGCGGTGCGTGAACAGTGGTGCCGTTTAAACTGTAATTTAAATTCTATTTTTTTTTAGCCATTTAAATCCTATAATTTTTGTAGAGGTTGAATATGTGAATTTGGTTGGAATTGGAGAAGTTTTTAATCGATTATGAATTTCTGGAAATTTAGGACTTCGATTATCGATTTACGAGAATCCGACCGTCGGATATCCCTCGGTTCTGACTTGGAACCTTTAAGATAACGAATTGGTATTAGTGGTAGAATGTGGGTTGAATCGGAGAAGAATTGGAGAGATGCTTTATGAGGATTCGATTTTGAGAATCGTATTTAATTAGAATAGTTATTCACGGATTATATTTATGTACAGGGCGTCATACCGAGCTATTGCTCGACAAAGGAACTCGTATACGCGTGATCGTCGGAATAGTACTGTGAGTGGACTTTTGTTTTAAATAATGATGCATGCATTTATTTTGAAATTATTGATTTATTTAATTATCGAGCATGATATTTTGTCTTGGATTATAATTTGACATTGATTCTTTCATGAATTTCGGATATGAACTTATTATGCTCGGATTTGGATTTACGATTTATTTTTTAGAATATGAATTGATTTCAGAGATTGATTATTATTTGAAATTATGATTTGTGATTGAAGTTGGTTATGATTTATAATATTATTTGACGAATTATTTATTTCCGAGGTGATTTCCGGAATGATACTTTTTAACTATATTTCTATTCGTCGATTTGAGATTTTTAAGAGATTTTCGAAATGAGATTTCGATGGAGATAGTTTTCTTATTTATTTATCGACTTTCGGTTTTGGCATTGGGAATGCCTTGATGATGATCTTGGAATTGGTTTTGTTTCGATTTATGGAGATTTTGTTTTATTATTATTTTCTCTCCTATTTATTTTTGAACTTGAGATTATCTTGGCGTGTGGGACACGTCGTTGGAAATTCAATTGCGAGGGTTGGGGAAGCTTTATGGATTTATGTGGTTTTCGGATTTTCTTTTGCCATACTTTGGGTGACTATTATCATTGCTAGCATTGATCTTCTGCCTTTGTGGCGAGGTGATGGGATCACCGAAGCCCGGCCGCCTTTGTGGTGCTGGTTACTGTCTTTGTGACAGTAATGCTGAAGCCCAGTATCCTAATCGTTACACTTAGTGGCGTGTGGGTATATAACGGGAGTATATGGGAGTACTTTAGCCTGGGAGGCTATCACCCGAGCCTGGGAGGCTCATTCGTATGGCTATCTTCTTCCCCTACTTTTATATTACTTCTGGGCTAGCGGGGTCTATTCCGATGATACGATACACAACAGGTTTGATTTACAGTTTCCAGTCGCCTGATTTTAAGAAATAAAGTTTTATAAACGTTGCATGCATCGAAGTTTTATAAATTTAAATAAGTGGGAAAAGTATTTAAGTTTGCTTAATTTAAATCATCTTATTTATTTATTTTTTTCCACTCACACTGACGTGTTTTCAATACTTTTCCCCTGGGCCCTTCGGTTTCAATTGCCCAGTTTGCAGGCGAAATTAGTTGAGGTCGGGCGTACATGGAGTTGAGGCATAGTCAACAGCATGGCTTCCGCGGTTTCCTTTGAATTAGGTTTTCCTTGTTTACCATTTTTATTAGAATTGCTCTGATTACCTGTGGAATTAATGTTATTAAGTTGAGATTTGTGTAATGTGAATTGGAAGATGTTGTGATTTGGGGAGCAGGGTGGCTCCAGGAGAATAAGGATGGGCAATTTAGAAGTGTAAATTTCATTTCTCCAGGTTTTGGGTAGTCTATTTTAGGAGAAGTTCTGCCAAATTTTTAGAAGAATTTCTTCTAAGGTGGACCCCGCAGGGCCACTTCAGATTTCAGGGTGAAATCCGGGGGTGGGTCCTGTCAGTTGGTATCAGAGCATTAGGTTGTCAGATTCTGTAGGCTTGTTTCTATCTTGTTACCTTACATGCTTTTGGAGAGGCCGTGAGATTTTGGAGAAGAAAGGGTAAGGATTGGATTTTGGGCAAACTCTTGAATTTTTGGAGTTTGTTTTGTTGATTTTGAATTTTGTTGAGTTATTTTGTTAGTGGAAAATTGTGAAAAATGGGATCTTGGAGGAGGATTTAATTAGTAGGATTTATTAGTCTATTTTTCAAAGTGTTGGGAATTTGTGTTGAAGATTTTGGTGGTTTTTGTTGTGTAATTTTGACCAGAAGAAAAAGAAAGGGAAGAAGAAAAGAAAAGTCTTTATTTTGGAAAAGAAAAAAAAATAAAGAAATGAGTAAAAGTTGAATTAAAGGGGTTTTACCATGGTAAAGTGGTAAAAAGTGAAAAGGGTGAATGCAAAGGTAAAATCGGTGAAAGGAGGTAAAAGGTAAAAAAGGAGGAGTAAAAGGGTAAAAGTTAGAAGTCAAAGTCAAAGGTCAAAAGTCAACTCTAAGGGTTGACCGACCTCGTAAAACGCTAGGATTGACTCAACTTTGGTCGCTCGGATTGGCGATAGTTTAATGGAGCGATAAAGATGTTTTCATTTTGAAGAAAGAAGTTAAAATAAAAAGTTGAAAGAAATAATAAATGGCCTAATTAAAATAAAAAGGATTTAGTATGCGCGATTACTTGGTTTTAGTCACGACGTTTACCAGGATAATTACTTACAAACTAAGTAATGGTTCAGGAAACACGATCGTTAAGGAAAGCTTAAGCGGAAAACACCGGAGTGTGAAATACGCCGGCATTTCCAGGTAGGGTGAGCTATCCCTTCCTTGTTTGAGGCTTTTCTATATATGTGGAATGCTCTAGTATAATAGTATGTTTCCTGTAAGTATGTTTTTTGGTTGTTCATTAGTCGATGCTTTGTGATATATGTGTTTTCATAATTGATAATTGTTAACTGCAAAAATCGAGGCTAGATTTGCGTGTTGTGATATTGTACCCCTCTGTATGTTTGTACTTGTGACTTGAAAGTGAATGGAACCTAGACACGTTGATTCCTAGTCATCCCACGGTGTCAATAACTATGAACCTCCGGAGGGGGCTATGCTCCTATATGCGTCGAGGAAAAGTAAGTACTAACGGTGAACCAGTCATAGGACACTCAGGGCCAAGAAATGGACACCTTCGCTACTTATAGCCACAATGACTACAGAGTAGTTGGCCAGTTCTCGAAGGATGACGAACCGGTCGGTCACTGATTGTTTTAGATTAGCCGACAGGTAAGTATCTGGAAGCTCCAAGTTGTGTGAAACATGTTGCATATGATTTTCTTAAAAAGACCACGATGATTGTTTGTTGTTTGCATTTGTTTTACTCGATTTTACAAATGCGCACAATCTATATCCTAGTAGCTGTTGAAGGATGTTGACATCTAGTGTGTCTCTTCAAACTAGGGTTTAATTCTAGAGTTGTAATAGGAGAAGGTTCTAGATTTCCTAGTTATATTCAGATTCTGTTACCTTGTATGTACTTTGTCAATCCCTATATAAAGGGCTATTATTATCAATAATAGAACACACAATTTCTCTCATCAATCTCTCAAATCATATTCTCCTACAACATGTTATCAGCACGAGCCCTAAAAACCAAAACCCTAAGACCGGAAAACTCTCCTCACCAAAGCTGCCGTAAGCACCTAGCCCTAGCTAGCCACACCACTCGCTATAGCCTTGCCCCGCCGCTGCTGTTGCCGCTGTCCCGCGCTATTGTTGCTGCCCTACTGCTGCTGCTGCTCCAATATTCCTGCTTCAACACGCGCGTGTTCTCAAGCCCCGAATCAACAAGTAAGTTTTTAAGATTAAAGTTCCTGCTTTCTTGTCTTTTAAATTTCTTTATTTTATTCGGGGATTTGCAACCTCCCTTCTCCTCCATCCTACCTTTCTATAACGTGGGTTCAATTATTTAATAAGCAGAATTGTGGGGATTCATGCTATATACGAACTAAGAGCATTCGTGATCGTAAGACTAAGAGCATTCGTGATCGTAAGACTAAGAGCATCCTCAAGCATCGATCTTTGACCTTATTAAACATCAATGTTTCGGTCTAATCCAAATAAACTTGGAAATTGATTTCTTGGTAGCATAGCTCGGAAATCTTATTATTAGTGATCGTGGAAGTTTTTACTCCGATACTAATATATTTTTTCTTCTTATTTTTAGGATGTCGAATGAACCAAGACTTGACTTTCCCATGCTTGACTCAATGGGTTCGGAATACCATAGCTGGGTAACTGACATTGAGAACCACCTTACTTCTTTGGGGATATTACCCATAATCCGACCACCAAATCCGGATCTCATTTTCGAGCCTACAACCACTAAGCATGCTCGAGCAGTCATCCTGATGCGACGACACATGGATAAATCGCTCTGTTTGGAGTACATGTCGATCAGAGATGAAAGAGAATTATGGGTAGCGCTAGAAGAGCAGTTTGGCAATGTCCAAAATTCCCTTCTCCCTGATTTGAAGGTCCAATGGAGCAATATGCGTGTTGCTAACTTTAAAACTATGGCTGAATATAATTCAGAAGCTCTTCGCCTCAAATCCATGTTGATGTTTTGTGGACAACCTGTCACAGTGCAAGAGCTAATTGAGAAAACTCTCTCCACCTTCCCCATCTCAGCAATCTTGGTATCAAAGTAAAATCGAAATGAATATAATGCTGGATGGATCACGAGGTTTAATCAGCTTATCAATGTTATGTCTGTAGCTGAGAAACATGACAACATACTCGTGAAGAATTATAATTCAATGCCTGTTGGAACTAAGAGCGTTCATGAGGAGAATTATAATGCACCCAAAGGAGGGCGCAAGGAGCGGAACCCAAAGAATAAGGGACATAATGGACGTGTGGGTCCATATAACTGCCCTAACAAGGAAGGTAACCACCAAATTGGAGAGGGTACACGTGGTGGCAACGCCACACGTGGGAGAGGTGGCCTTGGCGCCGCCGGCCGTGGTGGTGGCATCAACCCCCCTAGGGAATGCCCACAATGTGCACAACGTGCACCTCAATTAAATAGAGGCAACCACAATGACGTGTGTTATCGATGTGGATCAAGTGAGTATCGGTTCAAGCAATGCAAAGCAAGCGAGCAACTAGCTGCACGATATAAGGCATATAGGGACCTGAGGGAGCAAGAAGTCTACCTTGCCGAAGAAGAAGAAGATGGTGAAGATGCTAATCTCACCATAGAGGCAAAGCTGAAGATGAAGTGCACAATGATGCCGCAGACTTTGATTAGAATAGCCCTTTTTATTTTTCAAGTATTATGCAATGGCAATTATGCCTTAGTCAATAAATGACATTTTGTTTTTAACTCTTTCTCACTAGGCTCACCCAATTAATTGTGATGTCTAGGAAATGTTTGAACTGAGAGAAAGGTTTTAAAAGAGAGCTTTGCTCCACTAAAATCTCGCCTTACCTTACCTGGTCACAACTAAATTCGAGCTACCGAACGGATTGAGTGACTATAATTTGTCTAAGTTTGATTTTTATTTTTTGGATTAGACTTTGGTTAAGAAACTTTGATGTAATCGTTGGCTATTTTTATTAATAAAGTATCGTTTTATTATTTAATGTCTTGGACATATTTTAATTCCGAACTTTATTATTTTCAGTATGTTTCTCGGAGAGCTAGAATGCCTCGTGGATAGTGCAACCACACATACTATTCTTCGAAATAGGCAACTTTTTCTATGGATGATGCCTACTTGATCTCCTGTGACTAAATTGGCTGCATCATCTAAATTGATTCATGGTAGAGGACCAGCCCAATGGCACAAATATTAATATCACCGAAGCTCTATATGCTCCTAGGACTGGAAGAACCCTATTGAGTTTTAAAGATATAAGAGCCAATGGTTTTCATGTGGAAACACATTGTGAGAATGGACAAGAGTTTCTTTGCATCACCTCTAATGACTACAGACATAAACAAGTATTAGAGAAACTTATGTATCGCTCTAGTGGGTTGTATGCAACCACTATCCGAATCATTGAATCCAACCATGTCATGAGAGAGATTCTAACACATATAGGCTTGACATGACCGTTTGGGGCACCCAGTCGTGATATGATGATCTGTATACTAAAGACTTCACACAAACATCTATTTTTCAAAACGAAACGAAGCCAAAACTGAAATTCAGTCCAAGGAAGGGCATTCGAGTCACATGGCGCCTTTCCTATGCAAAACCTGCCATCATTGGCTGGAGCCGCCTACCCCCTGTGGCCCAAATCTGGCTTTGACGCCACCCATGCCTCCTTGGCCTATTTTTCTGCTTCTAAAGCCTACCTTTCGTTTTGCATAGCCTACTCTTTAGCAAAGGTAGGATCTAAACCATCCTATGGAAAGGACACTAAAGAAAATATCTCATTCTTACAAAGAATCCAAGGTGATATTTGTGGACCTATTCAACCATCTTGCTGACCATTTAGATATTTTATGGTGGTGGTTGATGCATTAACACTCTGGTCACATGTCATGCTATTGTCCACAAGGAACGCTGCATTTGCTAAACTCCTAGCACAAAATATTAAGTTAAGGGCTCACCACCCTGATCATCCTATTAAGTCTATAAGACTTAACATTGCTGGGGAGTTTACATCAAAAACTTTTGATGATTATTGTATGTCCATTGAGATTGAAGTTGAACAT
Source organism: Rosa x damascena (assembly GCA_001662545.1). NCBI lineage: Eukaryota > Viridiplantae > Streptophyta > Magnoliopsida > Rosales > Rosaceae > Rosa > Rosa x damascena. Next base: position 20,599 of record LYNE01005800.1, read on the forward strand.
CTTGTTTCTCATGTTCACACCCAAAATGGTTTCATAGAAGCCGCCATTAAACTACTTCAAATGGTAGCTATAGCATTGGTTATGCGTACCAATCTCCCTGTTTATGCTTGAGGCTATGCAATATTGCATGCAGCTGTGCTTATTTGTCTGAGGCCCACTGCCACCCAACCTTTTTCTACGTCCCAGATGGTTACTGGGTATGAGCTCGATGTCTCACACTTACGCATATTTGGGTGTGCAATTTATGTGCCAATAGCGCCAGTAACCATTGTCACTTTGATGAGACAGTCTTCCTATCGTTAGGGAGAGATAAGAACACTAGGGCAAGGCACCCTTTGTTCAGGGACCGAGACCGGAACCGACATTACTAATTCGGGCCGAGCCTTCACTTTTAGGCATAATGAACCGGACCGCCGTCAAACGGGCCGGATTTTCGGGCTTTCGAGCCCAACCCGTCTTTAGGAAAAATAAATAAATAAACGTATGTGTAGATCCCAAATTCCCAATTCTCCATCACGCTCTCATCCTCTACGCATAGATCTTTGGCTTTGAAACATAGATGTGAGAGAGGAGCTAGGGGTCGGAGTGAGAATGAGAGTAGTGCAACATATGTGAGAGACGAAGAGGTTTAAGGCGTCGCTTTGAGAGTTGGGAGATTCGAAGACGGTGACTTAACCCTTTACATTTGGATCATCAACCAGTTTTTGATCTGGGTTGGGTTTGGAGGCTGCTTCCAGCAAGACAGAAGAGGAACTGATGAAGAAGAGGGGGGGGAAAAAACCGCAGTTGAACTCGCTGGAGAAGAAGATCGTGTAAAGAGAAAAACTAATAGATAAGAATCTGAAGATTTTTCTTTGATGACAATAAGAATCTGAGGATGAGTATTGAAGAAAAGAAGAAAGAGAGAGAAGAATACAGGGAAGAGAAGAAAATCTGGAGAAAACCCGTGGAAAGAGAAGGAGGAAAATGGTGGTTAATGATTAAAGAAAAAAAGAAAGATAAGAAGAATATTTTAACAATATATTGACCCCCTGGCAGGATTTTCAAAAAGAAACACGTTTGGGAGGGTTAGTTATATAAAAATTGATTGCAGTCACCATCAATCAAAATGTTGGGGTAAAATGATATCCAAAGCCACTTTTGTGCTATGAAGTTTGGGTTTTTCGGTCCAAGTGGTCGGCAAAAGTCAAGGACCGGGACCAGACAGCCAAATCTGAATCTGGGACCGAACCAGACCGAATGCAGTCATTTTCAAAGTAAAACCTAGCCAGGAGTCCAGATCGGTTTCTTCAGGTTTTTCGGTCATTTATGCCCACCCCTAGGAACGACAGGAATTGTTGTGGTCTGTCCCCACTTTATCTCATCTTGATCCCCGAAACGCACAGTCCGAAATTGAAGTGCGGAGAATACTCGATCTTCAGAACGTAGCAGATTCGATGCCTAATGCGTTTTCTGATATCGCTAAAGTGACGAGATCACACATACCTGCTACAAACGTGCCTGCAAGGATTGACATCCCCAAAACTGGAGGATATGACACCATACCTAGAAGCGCCACCGTCCATAGGGGAGATGACGTTATGGCTTAGGCCTGCCTGCCTGCCAGGAAACAAGGGAGGCCCAAAGGTTCGATGGATTCCCTCCCAAGAAAGAAAGCGCGTTTGGCACAAAAATATTCATTAATCATCGATATAGATAATCCGTCCCATGAAGATATTCCGGATTATGATTATATCCAAGAGACATCATTGAGAGACGCTCCAATGTCAGAACCAATTCCAGAGAATAGAGAGATCTCCATGAATTACACTAGTGTACATGAGACATTGAGTAAAAACTTTATTATCCTTGATGATGTGTTTGCATATTCTATTGAACATGATGATATCGAACCTCGCTTTGTTGAATAATGCCAACGAAGAGCGGATCGGACTAAATGGAAAGATGCGATCCAGGCTGAATTGGATTCACTAACAGAGAGACAGGTATTTGGGCCTATAGCGCTGACACCCCCAAGTATAAAGCCTGTTGGCCATAAATGGGTCTTTGTTAGAAAGCGTAATAAGAAAAATGAGGTTGTTAGATACAAAGCCCGCCTTGTGGTGAAAGGTTTCTCATAACGCCCTAGAATCAACTACGAGAAGACATATTCCCCCATAATGGACGTTATAATGTTCCGCTACCTTGTCAGTTTAGTAGTTTCCGAAAAACTTGACATGCAGCTTATGGATATGGTTACAGCATATGTCTATGAGGATCTAGATTTAGATATATA
>LYNE01005801.1:16242-26843 GCA_001662545.1 Rosa x damascena
AAAAAAAAAAAAAAAAATAAGAGTAGTGAAATATATAATCTCTATTTTACAATTCACATTTTTTTTTTCATTTTTAATAATTTAAATAATTTTTTTTTAGTTCCTTCAAAAGGATTTGTACTTAGCAACTTAAATTTTTGTATCTTAGAAAGCGAGTGTAGATTTCAATCTTCTTAAATATTTATCTTTACTATTTGTACAAAAGTAAACCTCTACTAATATTATTTATTTGCGAAAAGTCGAGCATTTCATTTTTTATTTATTTCAATGAAATTGGTCCACAATAATGGCCAATGCAACATTAAGATAACAAAAATTAATATCCATAATCTGACCGTCAAAATCTTCTCGTCACAAGAAAGACAAGCTGGATAAATTTGAAGCATAAGTTCAGAACTAATAGTTTCAGGTGTCACTATAAAATAAGGCTGCACAAGCGCATCAAAATTTGAAACTACTCATTGCTTAGTTCATATGATAGTAAACCTCTGCTATCATTTTGTTCATATGTTAAGATTTCCACGCGGATGATTACAATCTTATAGTCATACTAGCGATTTTAAGATCTCCCGAAAAGTTATGAATTTCCGTATTATTTATTTTTCTAATTATAAAGTATGACATGTTATGTTATTTGCATTAGACGTGATAAGGATAATTCAAAATCATAGTTTCGACCGACTATTATACTGGAAGACGAGAACTTAAAACCTCCGAACACGGCTGCTTACAACTTTACAAGCTCTTCAAAAAGTTCAATTTAGTTAATTTAAAGAAATTTAGAGGGTCATCTTTGAAATTAAAAAAAAAATGCAACTATTTATTAATTAGTTCCGGTTGATAGGTAGGCCCCACAGAAGTGGCGGGCACAGCCCATTGTACTCCCGCTCTAAACCACCTCCTCACTTCTTTCACTCTCCCTCAGACTCTGAGTCAGAAATGATCAAACTACGCCCTTTAATTTCCCCTGCCGCCGCCACCGCCACCGCCGCCGCGCCGCCTCTACTCCGTCTTCTGCGGCTCACCCTGAGCCGACTCTCCTCCTCCGCCGCCGCGGCTCAGCCGATTCTCGATTACGACTACTACCAGCTCCACCACGCGCCGCCGCGCGATCAAGCTCCGTTGGCGGACGCGGCGGGCTCGGTTCCCGTGAGGGGAGTGCGGTGGGCGTTCATAGGGAGCCCAATGGCCAAGAGGCACGTCTACGCCGAGAGAATCTCCAAGCTTCTTCAAATTCCTCACATTTCCATGGCCACCCTCGTCCGTCAAGACCTTCACCCTCACTCCTCTCTCTACAACCAGGTCAAAGATTCTTTTCTTGGTTAATTTTATCAAAAAGTCTTGAAATTTGGGTTTAGGGTTTTTGGTTTTATGATATTTGGGGAAGAGTTAATAAGCTTTGTAAACAATGAAGGCACATTGTATTTTAGCTTTTGCATTGTTGTTGTGGATCGAATTAGATTGCGAACGCCGTGAATCGGGGGGAGATTGTGGCAGAGGAGGATATACTATTAGGGTTGTTGTCAAAGAGATTGGAAGATGGATATTGGAGAGGAGAGAGTGGATTTATACTGGATGGAATTCCTCGTTCCAAGATCCAAGCTGTAAGTGTTGTTGTCTTGGCCTTATTGAATTGGTTTCTGAATCACATTTGTGTACTGTAGTAAAGTAATTATGGAATGTTCAACTTTAAACGAATGAATCTAGGCCTCAAAGTGTTGGTGTGTTAGTCTGAAATATGTTGTTAGATAAGGTGATGTTGTTAATCCAGTTTGCTGTATTCTTTAATTTCAGGAAATTCTTTCACAACTGGTTGAGATTGATCTAGTGGTGAATTTCAAATGTACAGAACATTGCTTGGTGAAACACAAAAGAGGTAATATCTTTTATTTCATTGCAATCTAATATTCTAATCAGTCTACCAGGTTGGCAGGTTATTGCATAAAAACTTATATTACCAACACCTTAGTGTCACGGTTAACACAAATATTACCTTGCCACAAGTTTGACATTCTCCACTGCTTATGCAGAAGCTGCCTGGAGGGAGAAACTCCAAATCTTTGCCGAGCAGGTAGTCCTCTTGTCTAGGAACTATAAAGACCATATGAACTACTGATATCATTAAGTGATGTACTAAAATATGGAGGCTAACCAACTGTCTTGTGAGCTTTGATGTATTGGATAGTGGTAGCATCACAGCCAAACTATGTTATATGTTGTGATTATAAAAGTAAAATCTGGGATGAGTGGCATTAACATTTTCTGTTTTCTCTATCCAGAGTAAGCCACTAGAAGATTACTACAAGAAAGAGGAAAAGCTTCTTGACTTTCAAGTCAGTAGTGCACCTGGGGAGACTTGGAAAGGGCTCTTGGCTACTCTGCATCTACACTCTTCACTGTAGTCCTTGTCTATAGGTTTGAACTTATGTATAGAAGAAGTATGCAAATTGCAGAGTCGGATGCAGTCTCATGTATCAGCACAATTTTGTAATATACCAGTTATATAAAAATTAAACGGATTTTTGACAATGAAGAGTAGGAGCCAAATCGAATGGTTTTTTGAGATATTCACAATGAGGAGTGGCAGCACTCAATTGCTGTTTTACTGGTTCCTTCTTCGTCAACTACTTTGGCGGGCACATCGTTGATGCAAACTTGTGGTTCAATTCCTTACCCTTTATTCGATTAAGTCCTTTGTTTCCGTCCATCAAGAATCAATTTGTTCTCAAGAAAAGACTCTTCTCATATGCTAGTTATATCTGGTGTTACATCAATCAGTAGTGCATTCTTCCAAGCGTTGCATTCTTTTGCATGAAGTTTCATTTCGTATGTCTGCGAACTATGAAGATCGTATGAAACAGTGATCGTTATAGAGTTTAGACTTGAAATAAATATATAAACCGTGCACATTTCCGAGTTGGATGGAGTCTTCTGTATCAGCACAATTTTGTTTTACAGCCAATTGTATGGCAAGCACTCTTCTAGCAACTTCTCCGGTATCAAGAAGAGTATATGATAACAGGATAATCAAAAGCAGTCTATTTTTGTAGACAACCACATGTAGAGACACCTTTTGTCCTATTGTTTTTCTACAGAAGACTCTACTTGAAGAAGTATATTCTACTATACGGTTGCTTATCAAATATTTGCTCTTTTTCTGGAGTTCCTTTTTTTTTCTTTAGTTAGACGTTGTAAACAACTTAGTTCTTTCGAGTGAGGATGCTTAAATAATTTTCTCACAATCTTATATGTTAGTTTATTTTTGGTCATGATCAAATCATTTGTATGTAACTTTTTTAACTTCCACGACTTGGTTTAACTTAAAAGGAAGAGAATTAAGAGACTAAATTTGCCAATGTAAATCGCATGAATGAATCATCAATAACTCCCATAACAAATTACTCATTTTGATCAAGACCCGCCATTATTTTGTTCTAAAATATAATGTAGAGATCATCGATCCAATATTTTATATAGAATGCTCATTTCATGAAAACGTTTCTGTTCTTTTGAGACCCAGCAAACTTTTGTGATGAATCAAATAATTTATGCCATCATGAGATTTTAAAGATTAGCGGGTATAATTTTCTCAACACTTCTGTTGTGGAGATACCTTCTTGGACCTAACATTCACCATTATTTTACAACATTTTGCAAATGAATATTTTGTGTCATTTTAACAATTTTCTAAGTGTACTTGCATATAAAAGTGAGATGAAAATTGTTATTGTATATAATTCCAAACTATTGTATATAATTCCAAACTAGTTAATGTTCCACGGTTCCACCGTTAAATTACAATTTCCTGATGAGTAGGAATGCAACTATATAGTTATTTTCAACCCATTATTGCTTTTTTAGTCTATAAAATGTTGGAGGAAATTAAAAAAAATTGATGATGAATGCTTGTTGGTGGTTGCCAAGCAGGGTCGGTCCTCACGTTGATCTCCTACTTGTTTGCTTTGTGGATGCCGAAAGGTCAAACCAGCCAGTTTTGTTGATAATCGTACAAGCCGCATTAAGTTCTTTCTTGACGCTTCAACTGTCTAGCCGATCTCAAACCTTCTTCTTGCAGAAGTATCCTCGATGATTTACTTCGAGAGTTTGAAGGCGCATGCGTGAGCCAATGCATGTGAATGTGGCTTGTAGCACTGGTTCTAAATCCGACTTTGTATCCTATCTGTTGTTTGACTCCGGTTCGGAGTAGAAATTCAAATTGCTCTGACTTTGGCTCGATCTCGATCTCGGTCTCAGAATCAGAAAATTCCGGCGTTTCGATGGCAACTTAAAATGACATCAATGTCAATTAAGTATTCTCAACATAGTAGAGATCACATCGATGACGTGTACGATATAAATAAGACATTATATTGTGTTATGATATACTCTATTGCAGAACTTATTATACCTTCTTTCTGGTAAGATCATGCTTGGGTTAGATAGGTATACAGGGTTTGCTTAATTCCTTTTGAGTATGAATGGTGGAGTTTCTATGCCGGAGTTGGGACTACGCCAACTTATGTTCCTGTAATGAAGTGCAAATTAAGGAGAGCCGTAAATTGTTATGATTTCAATATCTCATAGAAACGTCGTCACCTGGATTTAGGGTTTCCGACTCTCTCCATGAATTTGGGGATTCAAAGGTCTTTGCATTCATGATACATGATACATGATACATGATACGTGATACGTCTCTAAGAATATCAGTTTCAGATGTATATATCTCTTGAATGGAAGACTTTAATTTCACATATCAGATAATAATGCATCAATTAATAGGAAATTGCCATGATGATACAAAAGTTTTACCTATTAATTAAGCAACCCCTTAAAGCAAAATAGGCACAAGGAAACAGCTAAATTAAAGAACTGTTGACACCAGTCCTACTCCTACATGCTGTCTCTGTGGATCTTTGGGCCTTTTCCTCTTCAGGGGCTAACACTTCTAGGACTTCCTATTCGTCTTCCACTTTTTCTCTGCGACAAAGAATAGGGTTAGCTAAAACGACAAGCTCGACAATTAAAACGACAAGAACCGGAAGGCTTTGACCTAAATTGTGCTATTTTACGACTTTCTTTTCTTTGCTTTTCATTACAAACTTTTGGTGTCTACTTGCTTATTTTTATTATCAGATGTTACTTAGTATAGCATCTCTGCTGACGTATAAAGATCTGTCCAGCTTGTCTCATCAGTTCTGAACAGTCAAAAAGCTACTTGCAAATCCAATCCAAACGAAAAGGCTAATTTACTCATGTTTTAAATCTTGAAACAGTAGATAACAAGAATGAAAGCCACAGTGTACCGGCCTGCAGATCAGTTAAAACAATAACTTCTTTCCATTTGGATTAGAAGTCTTCGAATTGCCAGCATATTTATTGCTTCTCAATAGATGTGTACAGCTAAGTGACTAACTCAGCGCAATTTGGTTCCAAGAAAATTTATATTATTAATGATTTTCAAAAATCTCTAACTTGATATTTGCCTTGTAACAAAGTGAGTTTCCCTCAACCTGCACCGGATGAAGATTAAGTCTTGTAACCCCAACAAATCTATTTTAGAACCAATTGTCTCAGGTCTTACAAGCTGAGGCAAAACCTATAGGAACTGAACCGGCAACAACTACGTTAAAAGACAAAAATAAGCAAGCAAAAAGCAATATACTTGAGGAGCAACATTTGAGTTGGTCTAGGAGCATCTTATAGCCTCCAAATTGAGCTTACTTAATTTGTTGCTTTCAACAGTGTTCAATCTTAAGACTTGCTGCCTAGGATCGGAATGGTGTTGTGCCATCAAAACCACAGAAGAACGAAGCCGTTCCTTTTGCAATGGGCATTAAAATATCCCTATAATGATTGATGTTTCAAGGCACGGTTAAGAAAGCACATGAATCCCAATCAGCAAATATGAAGAACGGGAAGCCAATCGACATGAACATTTAGACACTAACATTTAAATAATTAAAGTTGATATCCTCTTTACACTAGACAAATTTTCAAACAAGCATAGATAACAGGAATAAAGAAATACATTAGTAGGTAAATCTACAAATTTCCACAATCCACATTAGTGAAATGTCGAAACGATGTGGTTTTCTTTAAATTTTAAAGTTAATCAAAATCATGCATAGGATATTATTTTCTGGAAAGACCCCTTGAATGCTAAAGAATTACTTTTGAAGATTTCAAATAAGCTCAGTGGTTGGAAAAAGGCCACCCTTTCTAAAGCAGGGAAACTTACTCTTATAAAGTCTAATATTGCTAGAATGTCAAACCATGTTATGTCTTGCTTCAAATGCCCTCCAAAAGTTACTAAAGCCATTGACAAAGAAACTAGATTTTTCTTCTGGGGTAAGGATTGTCATTCCCCCCCCCCCCAGTTGCCTGGAACCAAATTTGCCTGCCTAATTCCTTAGGTGGTCTTGGAATTCGGCCGGCAGCTTCTTTCAACAAGGCTGCTTTGGCAAAACTAGGCTGGAAAGTGATCTCTGATCATGATAACTGGTGGGTTGATATTGTTCGTGGGAACTACTTAAGAAAACATTCTTTTTTCATGCAGACTAAGCAGGCCAACCATTTTACAGCCTGGAAAGGTATTCTTGAAAATAGAGATCTTATAATCTAGGGTATGCGCTGGATTGTTGGTAATGCTACTGACATCAAATTATGGACTTTCAACTGGGCCTTTTCTTTTCCTTTGATCAATCTTATTTCGACTACTAATAGAAATTCTATTAATATTGATGAGAATGTGAGTGATTATATTGATAATGGTTGTTGGAACGCTAATAAACTTTCTGTTTTTCTTGATCATGATACTGTTAACTCTATTTTGAGTATTCCTCTTCCTGCTTTGAACTCTAAGGATGAATTTGTTTGGGGCCCAACCTCTAGTGGTGTTTTTTCTGTTAAATCTGCCACTTAGCTTCAATGTGACTCTGTTGCTCCTCATTCGAGGGTTAAAATTTTGAATGAAATTTGGAGACTTAACTTTCCTCCAAAGGTCAAGATTTTCTCTTGGCTCTTAGCTAGGGGGAGATTGAAAACTAGGGCAAGGCCTGCTCGTTATTCTACTAATTATGACTCTGTGTGCCCTTTGTAGCTCAGGGGATGAGGACATAAACCACATTTTCTTCTCTTGCCCCTTTGCTGCAAATGTTTGGCGTTCTGTTGGTGTTATCAATTCAGAGTGCCAAACCTTTGAAGATTGGTTTCTTTCATGGTTCAGGAAGGATTACCAAAAGTCTATTACTGAAAATCTTCTCCTTCTTTGTTGGAACATTTGGGAGGCAAGGAATAATCTAATTTTTAGACATTCCTCCTCTCTTCCTAACATGGTGGTTCATGCTGCGGCCTCCATTGGTGAGAACTACAGAAGAAACAACCCTTGCCACTTCGAGGGTCCTGCTTCTATCCCTCAAGTTATCCGCTGGTTACCTCCTCCTGCTGGCTTCGCCAAGCTCAATTTCGATGGTTCTGCTGTCAACAATAAAAAAGCTTCTTCTGGGTTTTTTTATTAGGGATCATGATGGTTCTCCCCCCTCTTTGTTGGTGCGAGAGCCATTGGTCATGCTTCTGTCCCCATTGCTGAAGGAAGTGCAGTCCGTGATGGTCTTTATCATGCGCTCCACCTTAACTGTCGAAAGCTTTATGTCGAAGGTGACTCCAAGTTAATTATAGACTCCATCAACAAGAAATGTGCTCCTCCTTGGCGTCTTCGTACTCTTGTGAAAGATATCCTGAGTCTGGCTAGTAATTTCGAAGCTATTTCCTTCTCCTATGTTCCCAGGGAAGCCTACTTCGTTGCTGATACTGTTACAAATATGGGTCACAAGTCTTCTACTCCTATCACTTGGTCAGGAAAGCTGCCTTTCTCGGCTTTGTCCGCTTTTAATTTTGATTAGTTTAGTTCTGGTTGTAGTAGGGGTTTCTTGTTGTAATTTTCTTTTCCTCCTCAAAAAAAAAAATAATAATAATAATAAAGATGGGATGATGTCATTAAAATAAGACTTAATTGCAAGTTTGCTCCCTTAGCTTTCATAATGGTGTCAATTTGTTACCCTAAAATTTATTATTGTTAGTTTGCTACCTTAGGATTCTCAAATTAGCCAATTTGGCACCCAACAGTAAGATTAGCTAGTTTCTATTAATTTTATTGTCTAGACGTCAACACATGAGGGTATTTTCGTATTTTTGAATTAGGTTTTCTCTAAACCCTCACTTCCAATATGACTCCTTTATCAACTCCTCCTTCAATTTCATTCGACTTAACGAATTGCCTGAGATGCATTGGTTGGTTTTGAAAAATTAATGAATTATCAGATTTTTTTTCAAAATGCCCTCACATGCTTTGCACGTGTTGACGTCTGGACAGAAAAAAAAAAAAATTAACAACTTACTAGCTAATTTGATAGTTGGGTAGCAAATTGACAGAAATAAATCATAGGGTAGCAAATTGACACAAAAGTGAAAGCTAGGAGAGCAAATAAGCAACAAGCCTTAAAATAATATGAACATGACTGTCGAAGTTAATTTGTTGTGATATCAATCTATATAGTTCAGTATCTGTTTTCAATCATAGCATTTTAAAAGATGAATAAAACTTCATGGCTTCACATAATTTTTTTTTTAATAAGATATTGGAAGAAATTAACATTTTTCACCAAATCAAAAATCATCATGGGTTTTTCCGTTTGAGTCTTTTTGTGGCTCTTTGTTGCAAGCAGAAACAAAATAGAGTTAAAGATGACATCATGGCAAATGTAAAGGGTCCTAACCGAGGGAAAAATATTTACGGACAATGTCCGCTTCTCAGTCCCGTTTCATTCATGGTTGAGTTAGCACTCAGTTTGTCAGTGACAACAGGTTGCAAAAATCGTTGACGTCCCCCATCTCCTTTGTGCTATTTCGATTTTTAATTTAATTTTTTTTGAATTATGGGGAGGTTTTTAACGTGTCTCTAACAACTTATTATTAGCTTTTAGTGTTGGTGGGAAACATTTATATATATATATATATATATTTTTTCGTATCTCTCCATATGAGGGGAAAAATATTAATTTGATCGCAAGTCATTTCATTCACAAATCGTGACACTAAAAATTCTCATTGTAACTGAATTACGATTTAAGGTGACAACACAACTCAAAAGAACACAATATCTGTCGGTCATGAACATACAAAATGAGCATGCCTAATATTGATGGTCATATTCATACGGTTTACACCAACAAAATCGTCTATACAAAATGATCTAGAGTGCAAATGGGGTATAAGTAACAGCTACCTTGATCAGTTGATCATTACCATAGGTTAAGTTGGTAAATCATTTACTTAAGGGTTTTGCTAAATGTACCCAGCAAATCTCTTTATACAGCCAGCAGTAAAAAATTTACCCTTAAATTTCCAACTTTATCCTTAGAAAACCCAGCAATGATATCTCTCTCAGGTTCCGATTTCTCTCACATTTGATCAAATCATTGACTCAAATCTCGATTCTGGAAATTCTAAAACGTTTGGTTGCTTTTCTTAATGTAAGAGAAGATCAAGAGAGTTCCTTATGGGGAAGAACATGCCTTTTTCAATTACTCATTATTTCTCGTTCTCTACAATGTACAATCGAATCACGATGTCGGCGATTTCCGCCGGAGCTTAAATCTCAAGTAATAAGACTTTGAATCTGGATTACAGCACTTGCAAGTTAGAGCCTTCAATTTGTCTCATAGCCCAGCAGGATATGACCACTTCTGCTGGACAAGAAACCCATGACCCAATGTTCCAATTGTTGAAATCCTCAATATCTAAATGAAAATTCTACAGTTAGATGAACCATCCTAGAAAGAACTTGGTTTTCTTGATGGATATATAAATTCTCAGTTGGACAATTGAAAAAAGAAAAAGAATATGTAATAAATGAATGAATTGAGAATTGCATCAGACGAATTAGGGAAATATCAAGGTTGGAGGTCGGAGAAATCTGATAAAGAGGTAGTGGGGATGAGGAGTGGAGGACGCTTGCTTTCAGCTTTCAGTGCTGGGTGCAATATGGACAATATGGGGTAAAACCGGAAATTAAATGACTTTTTTTTTACTGTTGAGTTTCTTTAGATATTTACTGAGTCTATTTAGAAACACTATTTACTTAATTGTATACTTTCACTAATCACTATTACATTTTCATCTTCACGGCTGGATTCCCAGTTTGGGGTATGGAGTAGTGGTCTCAAGAAAAGGCCCAATACGACCTAACCCTTATCCCCCAAAAATCCAACACTATCCAAATTCAGTCTCACCAGTATCACTATCACCACCGAGTGTGTGACCATGGCGCTTCGGTTTCTCGCCCAATTCCCGGTAATCTCACCCTTCCCGTCCACTTCAAAATCCGGCAACCTTACCTCCTCCTCTTCAGTCAGACTGCAACCGCCACGTGTCAGTCACCTGACGGAGAAGAGCAAGAGCAAGAGAAAGCCACCACTCTTCAGTTCAATCAAAGCTGTCGACGAAAGCCAAGCGGATTCCGACACCGAGCCAAAAGGAGAGTCGTCGGTGTCGGCGAGTGAACCCGGCGAGTTGAGCGAGTTGGGGGCGGAGATCAAGAAGGC
>LYNE01005802.1:0-24325 GCA_001662545.1 Rosa x damascena
CTAGTACCAATAGGAGGCATAGGGGAAGAAGCACTACTCCTAGGAATCAACACATGAAAACTTTGTTAGAAATAATTCCCTTTACTTATTACTTATCAGGAATGCTATGTTCGCGGAGCATCTGGGAAAAATCATCGAGATCTACTTGGACGATATGTTGGTAAAAAGCATAAAGGCCAGCGGACACGTGACAAACCTCAGAATTATATTCGCTATTCTCTATTCTCTTGGCCTACGGTATGCACCTTAACCCAGAAAAATGCTTCTTCGGCGTCACCGCCAGCAAATTTCTGGGTTACATAGTCAGTGAGAGGGGCATAGAGGCCAACCCTGACAAGGTGCAAGCCGTCCTCAACATGAAGGCTCCAGAATGGAAAAGCACGTTCAAAGCTTCTAGGGAAAACTAACCGCCCTCTCTCGGTTTATCTCAAGACTCACTGACAGATGCCTCCCATTTTTCAAAGTCCTAAAGACAACCCACAAGAAGGTCATCGACTGGAACCCAGACTGTGAGGCAGCAGTTCCGCTCCTCTCTATCCCAGTGCAGGGAGAAATATTGTACATATACCTAGCGGTATCACAATCAGCGGTAAGCTGCGCCATTGTCAGGCGGGATGGCAAGGGTAAGCTCCCCGTTTTCTACGCCAGCAGAGGCATGAACGGGGCTGAAACAAGATATCCCCCCTGGAGCAGCTCGCCCTCGCACTCATCGTCGCTGCTAGATGCCTCCGCCAATATTTTCAGGCCCACACAATTCATGTCTTAACAAATCAATCGCTGAGGCAGGTAATGCAAAACCCTGAGCACTCGGGCCGTCTCAGCAAATGGGCCATCGAGCTCAGCGAGTTCGACATTGACTACAAACCGAGAACCGCCATGAAGGGCCAGGCGGTGGCAGACTTCATTGCCTAGCTCACTGAGCGTCAGGCTGAACCCAACATAGAGGCAGAACCCAGCACAACAATGATAACCGCTGAAGGGCCAGCCCCCTAGCAATCGGACTGGAACCTACACGTGGACTGCTCTGCTTGTGCCAAGGCCAGTGGCGCCGGAGTCATCTTGACAGGGCCAGGGGGACTAAACGTAGAATACGCGTTAAAATTCAACTTCAAGGCCTCAAACAACATGGCGGAGTACGAAGCGCTCATCGCCGACCTACTCCTCGCCATCGACTCAGGGGCTGACAGTGTCAACATGTTCAGCGACTCCCAGCTTGTCGTTAACCAGGTCAATGACAGTTTCTAGGCCAAGGACCAATAATTAGCAGCGTACTTGGGGCACGTCAAAACGCTCCTCAAAAATTTCAAATTTCATACCATTACACAGATCCGCAGGGAAAAGAACGCCAAAGCTGATTCACTAGCAAGACTAGCAACTACTCAACCACACCAAAGTCCAGCAGACACAAGGGTAGAGTGTCTTGACAGGCCTAGCATCAAAAAATCCCTAGCGAAGATCTTCAACATTGAGGTCAATCCAAGTTGGATGAACGAGATCATCGAATACAAGCGCAATGGAATATTGCCAGAGGACAAGGTCGAAGCACGACAACTCAAGCGGAGAGCAACCCGCTACAACATCCAGAATGGCAAGCTTTACAGCCAGGGATTCACCCATCCCAACCTCGGTGTCTAACCCCAGAGGAGGGAAGGGTCGTTCTAGTAACAATACACGGCGGGGAATGTGGAAACCACTCGGGCCCCAGATCCTTGGCAAATCGCACAATGCGACAAGGCTACTTTTGGCCTACACTCGGCGACGATGCTAGAAGGATATCAAAATCTTGCCACAAATGTCAACGGTATGCTGATCTCCCACATCGTCCGGCGGAACCACTGTCGATCATCATTGGTCCATGGATTCACTCCACGTGGGGTTTAGACTTAATGGAAAAATTCCAAACCGCCAAAGGCCAAATACATCATTGTTGCAATCGACTATAACAGTAAGTGGATAGAGGCGGAGCTATTGACGGTAATCACCACCGCCAAGGTAACTCACTTCCTTTGGAAGAACATCTATTGCCGCTATGGTGTCCCCCACACAATCATCACAGACAACGGCACGCAGTTCAATAACAAGGAACTCATATCTTTCACGTCTAACCTGGGCACCAGAATGAGCTTCGCATCTGTCGCTCACCCACAAACCAACGGCCAGGTTGAAGCAGCAAACAAGATAATCAAAAAACTGCTAAAAAAGAAGCTCGACGATGCCAAGGGTTTGTGGGCGGAGAAGCTTCCGGAAGTTCTATGGGCCATCAGAACTACCCCAACTTCCACTACTGGTGAAACACCATTCTGCATGATGTTCGGAACTGAGGCCGTTCTACCCATTGAGGTAACTCAACTTGCCGCTAGGGTCGAAGGCTACTGCCCCAAGTCCAATGGCGAGGGCGTCAACCTCGATAGAGACCTCCTAGAGGAAAAACAACAAAAGACCCATTTGCACAATTTACAAAACAAGCAGCGGGTATCGCGTTCTACAACGACAGGGTCAAGGCCCGGAACCTCCAACTGGGGGACTGGGTAATGAAGGAAGTCATTCCACTGCCAACAACACTTATAGCACTCCGCCCAACTTAGGAGGGTCCATACAAAATTGTGGAAGTCGCTAGCCCCGACACCTTCTACCTGATGGACAAGGATGGCGTCACAATGACCCACCCTTAGAATACCAAACACCTTCGATATTACTACTAGTAGTTATACCGCTACCCTAGAGCATCTTGGCTTAGCTAAATTTTTGACTCAATATTTAGCTAAGGGAAGCTACCCAACGGGTACAACCCCGCTTTTTGTAAACGCTAACATATCAGCTATCAATGAACTGAAGAATTATTCAAACCATGGTCTCCAAGGCCAAGCACAAGAATCAACTGGCAACGCCAACAATATTCGGCTGACTACGTCCACTACATCGTGCACTTAGAACAATTTTAATCCCTTTAATGTTTCATTGAGTCACAAGCAGCAGTAAACTCTAGCGGTTCAGAAATATTCAAACAATGCAATCAGCAAACGCATCCACACTTGGAAAAATTTCAAAAACAAAATACCAGCTGTATATATTAGGGCCTGGGACTATCTGCCCAAGAATATTGTTGAATTACAAAAGGCCTTAGCAGCATAACAAAAAAATTAAAACAAAGGCCTTAGCGGCTCTACTTCAGGATGTGGAGCTATCTTGATTGATGAGGGGCTTCAGCGGCAGTCTCGCCCTCCTGAGGCTGTTGTTGCTCCTACTGACGACTTATCTGATCGAACCCACGAGCGGTAGGGCTCGGTGTTACAATGGTACCATCCGCTAGGTGTGGGCGGCCAGAAAGCCAGTAAGGGAAACCTTGGACTGAGTAGGAGGCGGGGTCTGCTGAGAGTCGTCCGCCGGATGCACACCACTCTCCCCGCTACCTGAACGGGCACCCTCAGTCAAGGAGAGAACCACACCTTGCGCGGGCGGTGCGTGGTGACTTGACGACCCAACGGGTAGTGACACCTTGACCCAGTCAATAGTACCTTTTTGCTTCAGCAGCTCCACGTTGGCAATAGCACCAGCCTTTGCCCCCTCAGTCAACGCTTTCTTGTACTCCGTCGACTGCTTAAAAGCATCTATAGTTGCAGACGCCGCACGAGTCCCCTCCGCTCCCAGACGAGCAACCTCACCCTCCAGCCTTTTCACCTCAGCAGACTTAGCGGCATATTCCCGCTAAAGGATCTCAACTTTCTTCACCTTTGCGGCCACCTGATCCTTCAACAGGGCTATGTCTTGCTCTAGTCTGGAGACATGGTCATTCCGTTCCACATCCCGCACAACGGTGATAGACAGCTTATCGAGAGCATCAGCGGCATCACATTCTGCCTTGGCCAGGCGCCATTCCGCATCCGTCAAACTGTCCTTAGTCTCCGCCAGCTCCCTCTGGAGACCCTCGATCTCCTCCCTGAGTTGCTGCTGCACCCGGGGCTGCTTTGAGGCTGCCAGGAACATTTCATGTAGCCCAACCGACATGTGCCCGAAGGCGGAGCTGTACGACGACTGATCAATGGAGGTGGAACGCACGATTCCCTCCAGCTCACCGAAGCCCTGTCGCTCGTAGAGGTGGAAGAGAAACTCCCGCTCAGGCTCCGATAGGAATTCGGCATATGCGGAAAACGAGTCAAGGTCGCTCGTCTGCACCTCCGGCCCAGCGGTTACAGTCTCTTTCAAGGGGGCCTGCCTTGCCTTCTTCCGCTAAAGGACCCCAATGGTCTCCACGTTAGCAGCATCATCCTCGTCGCCTGGGTCGTTTTGTCGCCGTTTCCCTTAGTGTACCACCCATGTCACACCAGCGGTGATGGGGAGTGCTCCCGTCTGCGGCTCCAGCCCCGCAATTGTCACCGGCTCCTTTGTGGGCGCCACCCTCCCCTTCTGCAGCCCACGCCTAGTGGTGAGCACCCTCTCTTTCTGCTGCATTGGTGTAGCAGGGACATTGCCTCCTCCAGCTCCCCCCTGCATAACGGGAGAGCCGTCGAGGCAGGGGCGTGAGTGATGCGGCATCGGCAACACCATAGGAACCTCAGATGGGCTCAACGCGTATGTCTGAGGGTCGACGATAGTCTATTGAGCCTCTAGCCCAGAGGCGTACATGCTCTCCAAGAAATCGTTGATCTCGGCACGGTCTATGGCTTTCTCAAACGCCTGTTTCCAGGCGGAGAATCTGTACAAAGGAAAGAGTTAGCTTAACAACAACGAACTAAAACACTCATTCCGGAATGGTACTTACCAAGGGCTCTTGTCAACTGCTGATCGACCAACAGCTCCCAGCCGGTAAGAAGGCGGAGATCTAGCAAGTTGCGGGTCTGCCAACAATCGCGGATCCTTGTCGGGCGGCACTCCTCTTCGTGCGTCAGGCTATAGCGCAAGCCCTCTACAAAAAACAAAATGGTCATTACAAAATGGAATTATTACACAACAAAAATCAACTCTAAACGGCGGTAGGCTAACAACCTCGGATAGGTTGGAATTCCGACTTAATCCTGAATGTCGGCTCCCCCACATACTACCCCGCCTGGTACTCCCATCCATTGGTGGCAACACAGAAGGTCCCCCCGCCAGGGTGACATGGAGTCCTTCAAATTCTTGATTAGCTTGGGCGCTCCCTGGCGGCGACTCAGATTCACATGTCCGCTGCATCCTTGGCGCTTCAAGTACACCAACTCGTAGAAGTATAGCACCTCCGCCACGGTTGGACCCTCACAGCCAGACAACCGCTATAGTGAGTTTAGCGCCATCAGCAACCGCCACATGTTAGGGAAAATCTGCCCAAAGGAGAGGCCAAATTCACAGACCAAAATCTGGAGATTTGGCAGCAGCGGGAATGTCACTCCCTGGCAGAAGATCGCCTTGTGCACAGCGGCATGCCTAGCTGGCAAGACCGGCGCTCTCTCATCCTTCAGCGGCAGTCGCATTTTCACAGTGCCTGGCAAGCGGAACACCCGCTTCAAGCGGTTGACGTTAGCCACTGTCATCGGTCCTCCCGTCTCGTCAATCGCGGTGTCATTGCTGAGAACCCACGCTGACTTAACCTCTTCCCCGCCTGCCTCTCTCCCCCCATCAGCGGCGCCACTAGCAGCGCTATTACTCGCCAGCCTATCCTCTCGCCTTTTGTGGCTAGTGGCATCCTCTACTGCCCTAGAACTCTCTGGACGACCAGCACGACCCATGGCAACTTCCCAGGGTATGGTCTGTAGCGGTGCAATGTCTAGCGGTTCGGACCAGGAGGTTCCTGCAGGGGCAGACGGACGCAACTAGTCAATAAAAACCCTATCCGCCACGTTGAGCGACTCGTCAGACCCGGAATCCTCACCGCTTGAAATTTCTATGACGTTAGCCATCCCAAAACCCTAAAAACCAAAACCAGTCAGTTTGTACAAGATCTAGACTGTCCCTGTACCACTTACACCCAGGAATATCAAGAACAATTGCTCGGAAAATACCAAAACAAGAACAGAGAGCACCCATATACTCAAAAACCCAGATTTGACCATCCAGCAAACCCTTAAACCCCAACTCTCTACCAAACATCAAAACCCATCCCCAAAACTCGCACATCCCCAGAGCACACCAGGGAAGAACAGAGTACCCCAAATAAAAAAAAACCCAGAAACTAACAAAATCAAACACAAATCCAATAAAACAGGGATGAGATTCAGAGTACCAACCTCAAAAGTGAGAACTTGGGTGCAGTCAAGGGCGCTTCTCTTCACTACAGAGGATCTTCGTGCTTCAAAACTGGATACCTTCACGAAATCTTGACAATCCTCTTCTCGGAACGCAGGGCGAAGCTTGAAGACAACGACACAAGGTAAAAAGTACGAAGTGCCAAAACCCACAGGTTTCCCTCTCTTTTATGTCAACGTCAAACTAATCCATGCCGTCCACTGAAAAACAACATCGCGCCACAACAGTACACGTGCCCCACAAACACACTTACTCCCGGATTAACCGAGGCGACTCCTCGGTTACAAAATCAATAATTACACGCATTAATGATGAGGTGATGGACGTGCTGAAGAGACGTTATCGCACACGCTAATCCAATACATGTAGGCCACGTGTCGGACCCCATCACACAAAGCGTCTGTCCAAGGTAACCATCGAGAAGGAAAATCGTCAATCATCGAAGCACTAAGCGAAATAGTCTCCGCTAAGCGCAACTCCGCTAGCGGAACTTCTCCATTTCCATCTTGCAAGCGAGATAGCCTTGCAAGCGAAATAGCCTCCACTAAGCGCAACTCCGCTAGCAGAACTTCTCCCTTTCCATCTTGCAAGTGAGATAGCCTCTGCTAAGCGAAACTCCGCTAGTGGAACTTCTCCCTTTCCATCTTGCAAGCGAGATAGCCTCCGCTAAGTGCAACTTCTCTAGTGGAACTTCTCCCTTTCCATCTTGCAAGTGAGATAGTCTCCGCTAAGCGCAACTCCGCTAGTGAAACTTCTCCCTTTCCATCTTGCAAGCGAGATAGTCTCCGCTAAACGCAGCTCCGCTAGCGGAACTTCTCCCTTTCCATCTTGCAAGCTAGATAGTCTCCACTAAGCACTAGTTCTCCCTTTCCATCTTGCAAGCGAGATAGCCTCCACTAAGCGCAACTCCGCTAGCGGGACTTCTCCCTTTCCATCTTGCAAGTGAGATAGTCTCCGCTAAGCGAAACTCCGCTAGCGGAACTTCTCCCTTTCCATCTTGCAAGCAAGATAGTCCCCGCTAAGCAAAACTCCGCTAGCGGAACTTCTCCCTGTCCATCTTCCAAGTGAGTCAGTCTCCGATAAAGACAACTCCGTTAGCGAGAATTCTCCCTTAACACCTGGGAAGACCAGCACCGCTGACCGCAACGCCATGCACCAGGCTACCACCAGGCAGGTCCTCACGACATTGCCGGCCTCTTATCATTAGCGGAGGGACTTCTGCCAGTGGCGATTCCCGAGGCCATGCCTCACCTTGACAACGACCGCAACGCGGCGTTGTAGTCAAAACATGGTCCTCCTCGACAGGTAAGGGGATGCTTCAATAGTCTTCGACGGCCTTGATCAGGCATGTTGACCCCCGCCACTTGGGTATCAAAGATTGGGTTCGCTACCCAACACCCTCTGCTCAGCGCAGCTCCCTTCAACAAACAATACACCAGAGGTCTATCTTAGCCGGGGAGTGGGGGACTCCCTAGGGGGGTCTAGCAGGGGCCCACCCGGAAGGGTATAAAGCATTTGCTCAGTAAGTCCATGGTTGACAACGCACTGACGCTAATTATGCCTTTTGCAAGACTGGCTAAAACAACGCTTCGAACTGCTAGGCAACTCCCCAACCAAGATTGCCCTCCTTGACTGGGGACTTGGGGGACTTGTACTTACATATGCATTGGCAAACATAATTAGCTATAATGAGCCACACTCATGTTGCTATTAGCGGTACCAACTTCCGCTAAAAGAGTGACCTACGGGAACACAGCCAAGCAGGCTACCGCCTGAGACCCGGCTTGCCCCCAGATCACTGCTGACGCGTCGCCACGCGCTGTGCCAAGACAACATTAGAAGCTCCAGAAGCTGGGGACTGAAGCATACCAGTTCCACATCGAAAACATGGAGAAGATCAGCTCTCTCCTCTCTCCTCATTAATTATGCATTTGATACTTACCTACTGTTACTTTGTCAACACAAATACATTGACTAACTTTGGCATCGGAGAAGAGAAGACCGCCCAGCGCGGTCTCCCTCTAACGCCTTCTGTATTTCACTTGACAAGGTAGCGGAAACTCTGAGTATCACAGGTAGCGGTCCGCCCATCGGACCAGCATTAACAAAGGTTTAGTTACCGGTGAACTTTAAACATTAACATGTACATTATTGATTACCTTAATCTGTATACAACTCTCATGCAAGACTATTGTACTTTAAGGTATATGCAGCCACTATGAATTCTTTCAAGAAGATGTAAAAATTATCAACATCATATGTAAGTGCATTGGATATAAGTATGTTGGAAAGCCAATCACTATGTCCTTGCATCAAAGTAATCATCTGAGCCATTACGTAGCTAATTTTTAACTAATCATTTAGTTTGAAGATGCAAATCTTATCAATTAGTTTTAAACTTTACTCAGTTACTTCAGAGGTTAGAATATTAATTGTTAACTTCATAATTTACCCTATAATTGTTAGCTTCTTTCTCTTTCCATATTAAAGAATCATTGTTAAGTTCTTTAATACAGGCAAAAGCCTACATTCGTATCCATTATTATATCTGCTTGATGTGCCTTTTATGTTTTTGATGTATTATAGAGTTTTGATTGGGATTCTGGAAGCACACAGTGTCTTGGGTTGTTATGTCAACGTGGATGGGAGTTACAGATTCAAGGTTTGTATGCTTACCTCTTTGTTATAAGTTTAATGTTTTGTTTACATGTTTGCATATGTATACACAGGAGGAGCAGAAGTTGATTACTAAGTGAAGCAGCAATGTAGATTTTATATCTTGAAGTGTGCTTTCAGTAAAACAATTGATCCACTGAAGAATCAGGTGGGATCTAGGTATTCTGTTGGATAATGCAGCTTTGTTGTTGGTTGGGAATTCCAGCTTGTTTATATCACTACAGTGTTGTATTATATCACTATGAATATCCTTGTTTGAATCTTATAGACTATGAAAGTATTACCCGTCCCCATTGTAAACTGCTGAAGCATGACAAACTTATTAATGCATGGAAGTTTTGCATTAGATTTAGTGATTTCAGTTTGCTATTGTTCTTCCTCTCATGGAAGTTTTGCTGGTGGAACTTTATGTTCTTTGTATAATTCCTTTTTATGGAAATCACTAACTATTTTTTTTTACCTCTGACAGCCAGCCAAATCTGTTGATATTGGCACCTGTTATCAATCGGTTCCAAAGGCATATCCAGATAAGGGTACTGTTATTTGACTTGATTCCCTCTGTAATTAATTAAACTGTATATTAATGATGGCACCCACATTTTCTACGGTTCCTAACTTAATTTTTTGTTGTTGCCTTTGGTTGATGGGCAATGTGCTATATTCTTTGTCCTGCCAAATGAGGAGACAAATGGCTACTCGGCACAATATTCGTCAACTGGTTTTACTGATATGGGGAACACAGCTGATGAAGGTATTTACAGACATTTCTACAACATATTCAATGTGCATCTATTTGCTTTTATTCATGGTGAGTTAAGATCCTAAGTTTGAAAATGTCTCTAGAGGAGTTATAGATTTTCAGCATAAAAAATTACTTGATTCATTAATTAACATGTTGCATCACTCAGTCATCTATACTTAAATGTTTTTGATCTCTTATCTCCTAGTTTTCTCTTGTTCAGGGATGGAGTGAGTGAGTCATAGTTCAACGAAGCCTTGAATGTAGAATTGGATCAGATTATTGAGCTTTTAACAAAATCTTTCCAGGCCGGTGGTTCTCCTGACAATGTTCCACTTGGTTAGTCATCTTACCATTGTGATACCCCAACCCCAAAACATGGAATTTTTTTTAAGGTTATTTTTGTTTGTTTTGGTATCTCTAATCTAGTGCTATTTTTGTTTATTTTGTTATCACTTTAATTGTAATGGTTTAGTTATATGTGCGTAACTACATATACATACATATATATATATATATATATATATTTATATTTCAATTTATTAGTGTCACTTGCATCGGATTTGTTCTTTTCTTCTTGAGTTTGTTGTTGGGTTTTAAGGGTCTCAATGTATGGCTTCTGGTGGTTAGTAGTGAAATCATATCTCTGAAATGTGATGCTTTCGTGTAGTTGTTCATCTGTGAGAAACAGGAAATAGTTTTTAGTCTTGATTGAGTTGCCTTTGTATCCGGTGTATCCTCTTGTGTAATATATGTGCTTTTGTGTGATCTGTTGTGGGTGTGGTGAGAAGATTTCTATTTTTGATTTCCCGTTCTTGTATCTGTGCATCAAAATGTGATATCTTAATCTATTTTTTGAATCTCATTTAATATGTTCATACATTTTTGTTTGGTTATGAAATGATGGGTTTGCTCTTTCTTCAGAGGTTGGATGAGGAAAATGAAGGGTGTTCGATATATAAACAGAGAACATCCTTTTGGCTGCACCAACACAGGTTTCTTCTATTCCATTTTCATTAGACTATGTTCACTGTTCACATTCATGATGTGATCTGTTCATATACTTGTTGAACTGTTTTGGTTGCTTTTCTACTTTGATTTCTGGGCTTTTGGTCTTCATGAAGCCGAAGCAATGTTAATTAGACATTTTACTATATGTAGGCATCAATGGCATCCAGAATCATTTGCTGAGACACTATTATGTAGGCATCAATTGCTTAACTGCTAAACTGTCAGGTTTCTTAGAATTGTTGAATTGTAATTTGTTGCACTTTAGAATTTTTTTTTTTGTATATGTATGGATATGATATTCTAGTTTAGTTAATAATCCATTTGGTGGTGTATTTTGAGCTGTGTATAATTGGAGGAAGATTTTTTTTATTAATTTTTTTTTTTGGATTCTTTACAAGTTTTAAGGACACTTTTTAAACGTCCTCTATTACCTTTATTAAGTGTCCTGTTTTAGTTTTAAGGACACATATGAGTATTTTTTGTGTGTCCTCTCAAGGATTTAAGGACACCATTTCTAGAGCTTTTAGGACACAGTGTGTGTGTCCTAGTATAGAAAAGAGGACACAGTTTCTAGAGCTTTCACGACACAGTTTAGGTGTTCTCTTATGGATTTAAGGACACCATGTTCAGGGCTATTAGGACACATAAACTGTGTTCTCGTATAGATAAGAGGACACATTTTCAGTGTCCTTGTTTGGGACTTAATAAGACACCCAGATAGAGGACTCTTTTTTAAAGAGTCATTGTATTTATTTAAGGACACAGTTTCAATGTCCTTAAATCATGTTTTTTTAGTAGTGATTGCTTTCCACCCTCGAACTGTGGTTCCATGAAACATACTCTGGTGGCTAACGATGGCTACAGGGACAAGTTGGTCACTTAATTCAGCAAATAGTGCCGAAAACCTTAAAACATTTGGTTCCCTCTGGGCAAAGACTTATGTCATCACCTTCTTGTAGAAGCTTCTTGATTATGGCTGCATCTTGTTCTCAATCACGACTTATTCGGACAATCTTGATTGGTGAAAGGAACTCCATGAGTCGAGAGCTTGAGCACGTGATAGCGGTTATTGGGCAGCCTAGGGGAAGATAGAGGAAAAATGCATCAAGAACAGTTCTATGGTTTGTGACCAACAGAGTGTTTAGCCAATGTAGGTGGGGTGCCTTTCACAGTGACACGAGAACCAAGTGCCCAAAGGGCGTAGTAGCCGAGGCTTAGAGAAAGGAGTGACATACTAGCAATTCGCAAGCAAGAGATGAAGAAACCTATGGGGAACCAAAGAATGATGAGGAACGCTAAGAGAGGTGTTGGCTTTTGGACTAGGCGACTGTCATGGAATATGATCAATGGGATTTGGGAGCTCCTCCCTTCTCGCAACTTCTAGTGTGGGTTTGGCTGGCACCGTATAACATTCCTGCATTTAATGTTAAAATGAGAATAGAAGAAGGGACACTTTAAATGAATTCTGAATTTTTAATGAAAAGGGATTAAACACTGAAAACCGTCCCACAAACTTTATTTATTTATAGTGAGAAAAAACCCTAATATGAGCGAGAACCCTTCTCGCCTACCTAGCGTCGTCAGCGCACTGCTATGGATGCACTCAAGGCTTCACCAGCACCGAGCGCTTAAGAGCTCAGCCATGAAGTCCACCATGACCTCAATAATGGGTGGCACTTTGCCCTCTTGTCCTCAATCCAAAAGATGATCAGATCTATATGATAATGGGTGGTCTCATTGTTTCGTTTTAGATCTATTATGGATGCTAATGGAAGTAGTGTGGGGCTATGCACGCATGAAGTCGATGACGAAAGAGATTTCATGTTCTGGCATGGATGTGGAGAAGACCGGTGGAGAGTGTTTGACAATTTTGCTCTTCATCGGGATCTGGTTTAGTGATTTTTTAGGGTGGTGGCTGAAGATGGCGGCCTTCGGCGTTGTTTCCAAAGTTGGGTTTTTGGCTGAGAAGGACTGCAGTAGAGTGGAGTGGAGGCACAACAGGTCGGGTTTGGGTCCTACACTTGGTTGGGTTTGATTTGCTTCTTGCCGGCAGCCCAATAATGGGAAGAAGGGGTGGGTCTTGGGTGCTCATAAAGATTAAGCCCAAGTCACGGAGGGCTGAGGACTCTTGGGTGCAGGCATGTGCCCTCAATCCCTCAAAGACCAAAAATGACAAAAAAACTGCTCCTCCATTGAGTCTCACCTATTCACCATGTTCCTCTAGCCCTTTAGATAATGGCAAGGGGAAAGAGATTGAGTAATTTGCAAGTTTGGTTTTTGTTTGCACACTAAATTTTTTTCTATGTTTTTACACTAAATATTTGAACCTCTTAGCGCACCACAATTGCGTGCATTGGCAACGGGAGGCTCAAGTCAAAGGTATTTTTTGTAAGCTTGGTTTAAGTTTAGTTTTTTGCAAGCTCTTTGAATAATTGAATAAGATTTGTAACAGAGAATAGTATCGGGTGTCCTTATGGACCGTTTGTATGTGCTGTTTTGGCCATTCTATCAATGGAATATTTTACTTGAACTCAAAAAAAATGAAAAGGGATTAAACACAACACGAAATACTTTAAATCGTAGAACTATATGTAATGAATGGAAATATATGATTAACCAATATTTGAAAAAAAAAATCATAATTTTCAATTTGGCTAGTAGGTATATATATAATTTCAACTATATTTTCAAACAAACCATAATATTTTAGGAAAGTGTGTCCCCCGGATTTCACCAATCCTCCTATTTTCTTACTTCATATTCTGGTGTATGACGCCGATCCTATTCCCCCTGAGTTTAGTTTTTGTTTGGCTGGACTTTAGTTGAGGCCAGTGCCTTAATTCTTTGTTCTATAGATTGCTTGTTTACCAAAAAAAAAAAAAAAACCCAAAAAATTATGCAATAAAACTTAACTAAGTAGTTAGTACGTAGCATTAAAAGTGCATGCATATGATGGATAGGGATGACAAAATTCCCCAGCGGAGCGGAGTTCCGTTGGATACCCGCCCCTAATGGGGGGTGAATTTGTAGACAAATGGGGAATGGGGATGGGGATCCCCAATCCCCACTATCTAAGATTGGGGATGGGGCGGGGATGGTATTGTGATCTCCATCCCCTAACCCGCCCCAATAATATATACATATATTTAACTTATATATTTTTTAATTTTTTTTTTGTAATATAAATCACAAATATATATATATATATATATTTACTACTTTACTTTGATGGCTACACTTTTACTTTAATGGTGTTTTGACTTTTACACTCATTGAATTATGATTTATGAATTTAACCATGTTTTAAATTTTATTTGTTGTAGATTTTGATTTTAAAAAAGGCAATATGAGAAAAAAATTATTTTATTTCTTAAATTCTTATTATGGATTTGGGGTGGGTTTGGAGGCTTAGTCCCCAGTGGGGATAGGGTTGGGGAATCCCCAATACATTTTTATTAGGGATTGGGGCGGGGATGGAGGTAGAGAATGACCCCAGAGATGGGGATGGTATTGTGATCCTCATCCCCAACCCGCCCCATTGTCATCCCTAATGATGGATGCTCACCTTGCACATGTCAATCAAACCACTATCAGTGCGCTTATTGCCAATTCCAATATCTGGCTGGGCTTTCGCTAGGAGAGCCTTACGAAAAGCATCTTTGTGTTGTCCTATAAGGCCATCTCCAATGGGGGGCTAAGGGGTTGGTATAGCCAAAAAAATGGTGTTTTCCATCTCCAATGGCAGGTTATGCTATTACAAAAAAAAGATTTGAGGGGCTAAAAGGGCAACGGACTGGGGTATAAATAGCCCTTTGTTTAGCTATTGGGCTTGATCTTCGTGGGAACCACGTTGGTGGCTCCAAATCCAATCTGAATCAAACTTTTTATTGAGTTTTAGAGCGGAAGATAAGATATGTCACATCGACATAAAATCTGCTCAAAAATCTCGATAAGGAATTATATCTTGACACGTGGCGAGCAAAATCTAATCTGAAAATTTTGAGAAGATGACATCGGAATAAGAGGATATAAAATCTAGTCGAAAATCTCGATAAAGAATCATATCTTGACACAAGGCACGTAAAATCCAATCTGAAAATTTTGAGAAGATGACATCGGGATAAACACAGAAACAAATCTAATCAAGAATCTGAATAATTACTTACAACGTGACACGTGGCACGATAAAATCATATCTAAAAATTAATAACATTTGATCAAAAAAATAATTATATAAGAGTGGAAATAGTAGCATAGTTATAAAATACTATATATTAGAAATACATAATGAAAAATAATAAAATAACATGACATTTGGGCCCCGTTTGGGATTGCTTCGCTTTTAAAAAAATCAGCTTCTGTTCAAAATTTTAAATTTTATTGTGTTTGGTAAATAAATAAAAAGCAGCTTTAATTGAAAGTTATAGGTCACTGGCAGCAGATTTTAGAAGCAGCCTAGAGGTTACTTTTAGAAGCTGCTGTGGATCAAAACACACTCTGCAGTTGTTTTATGTACTGACAGCACTTTTAAAAATATTATTTACCAAACACGAAATTGTTTTAATTCACAGCTGATTATTCTCACAACATAGCAGCAACAATTTTTTTTTAAAGTCACAGCAATCCCAAACTAGCCCTTAAACTTATAGCTCTAAGGGTTGGATATGGTAGAAATTATAGTCCTTACTATTTGCATGAATAGTGATTATGGAGGACTAAAATTTAGCCCCTTTAGCCCCCCACAGTTGGAGATGGCCTAAGTACTCCAGGTCGGCAAACAAAGCCAGTGGCTATACCTTTTCCTTTGTCCAAATTTCAATTTTTTCATATGGTAGATTTGTAGTTAGTGTTTGATTACTGCTTAGTTGCCAAAATCTAATAGAGTAAAGCTTGGGATCGATGCTTTTTAAGTTTAATTAGCACCAGATTTGTTTTTGTGGATTTATAAGTTATTTTTTCTCTTTATAATTTTGTTCTTGTTTTGTGAAATTGTACTCTGTTAATGCTTTCTGGGTTGAAATATGGAAGAGTTTTTTGTTTTTGTTTTTTAATGTAAAGGAAAAGAGGATCAAATGATTTCAGTCCTACCCCCATGGTGACTCGAACCCATGACCTGGATCTTAGGGTTGGAGTGTTTTTCTGGTAAAAAGAAATGAAAAGTTAATCTTTTTGTATGCCCATGTTGTACTCTGACTCTAAGACGGAACCGACCTGAATTTTATTATGTTAGGTCATTTTATGTGCCAGTTATTATCATATCTGGTGACTTTGCATGTCGTTTTGGTATGAATCCTATGTTGACATTGCTGGTTCTTGTTAGGCTCTTGTTGATGCCCCTGATATGGTGAGATCTCAAATGAATTTCAAGAGGCATTCTCTCACTGACATCAAAATTGACATCAAAGTGGGTCCCCAAGAAGAAGGAATTTGTTTATATGTATAACTTGGATTGTTGTGTATGTGCTTTAGATGTGAAGAAGAAGTTGAAAAGTAGCTCTTGGGGTAGCTAGGAAGCTTATTGTTCAGATGCGAAGGGCCAATCTTAATGACTTTGATCGCTTCAAGCTTATGTTGGCTAAGATCAAGGTTAGTTTGTGTGTGTTTTTTGAGAACGATGCTTCCTCTTGATATCTTTTGGCTTTATTCTATTGAATCATCACAAACTAATGGATCTTTTCTGATTTGCAGAGGGCTAGCCTGGTCAAGAGCGAACTTGCAAAACTGAAGAAACAGAGTGCTTAGGCAATGTTTGATGTCAGGTTTACAATTTTGTATTGGGAAGATCGTCCAAACAGTGTCTAAAATTTTCCAGATTATTAATTTTCATACCTATACTTTGAAAAACATCAAAATGGTACCTGACGATTTAAGCCTAACCTAATTTCCATACCTAACAACAGTAAAAACGTTAACTCCGTTAAATTTTGAGGAGTAAAATCGGTACTTCATGTATTTTGGTATAGTAAATCAATTTTAAATACAATGAAAATCCAAAATAATCTCAAGATTTTGAGGTTGCGGGGACTCAAACCCATACCACTATATGCAAACCAAAGCCCCAACCACTAGAATACTTGCATGGTATTAGCATGAGGCAACCAAAAATTGTATATATATATATGTATATCATTTAGTTTAAAAACACTTTATCTTTGATCATTCTATCATCTTCCTTCTCGTGTTTTGCAGTCACTGAAAGTATCTCTCTTTCTCTCTCTCTCCTCCTCCTTCATTCTAGATCTCCAGCCATAAAGTTTCTTACCATTAATTGGAGATCCTTTTCAACTCTTCGATCCAAAACCAGTTCTTTCCAACACCATAAATCAACAACAATAAAAAATCCTTGACAATTGAATTCTTCAACAAAAACCCAAAATGCTTCATTGATCTAACCACACCCATAAGTTTACAAAATCCAAGTTGGACCTAGAAGCACCAAAATCCCTCACAAAACCAAGAAGTACGACGAGATCGGCGCGGCGCCGAAGGAGCGCGCGCATGGCATCACCATCAACACCGCAAAGCTCATGAAGCCCTAAATCCAGTGGCCGGAGCACCAATCTCAGTTTGCAAAACCAAAACCCAACTCCACCACTCTTCTTCTTCTTCCCAACTCAACAATCTCAGCCCCACTGATTCACGAATACGTGAATCCACACACATCCGATCAGAGAGAGAGAATTAGAGAGACCATTTTTTTGATTAAATTTTCCTTGTCCTCTTGCTGCTGCTGCATTTCGAAGCCATAAACATCCCTGTGCCGAAGACTTGATTCTCCAACGGCGAAGGGTTGGTTGGTTCTTTGCCTTGACTGCTGCTCTGCTCTTCTTCCCCCATTGTGGTTGTCTCACTGGTTTTGGAGAGAACCCATTAACCGGTAGCGAGGTGGTTCTATGGGATCTGCTCTGGGGATGGATCGGGCACCCTCTGGATTTGATATGGTTTGAGCGTGGTGGGGTGATCTGGAGTTAATTGTGTTGAGTTAATCGTCAGGTTTAATTTATGACTTATTGATTGAAAAAAGAGAATGATTAATTGCCAACAATTGTTGACCCAGTGGCTGAGGTACTGAGAAGTGAATTAATCTGCCCAAGTTCGAACCATGGCAAGCTCATTTTTTTTATTTCTCTTTATATTTGTCTGGTTTGGAGAAGCTGAATAGTAAAATGACGAAAATATCCTTCAAAAGTTAACGAAGTTAACGTTTTTACTGTTGTTAGGTATGGAAATTGGGTCGGGCTTAAATCTTCAGGTACTATTTTGATGTTTTTCAAAGTATAGGTATGAAAATTAATAGTCTGGAAAAGTTCAGACACTGTTTGGACGATTTCCCCTTTTGTATTAAATTTTCTTCAAAACTGTACTTCGGTTTGTAATCCCATGTTCCTTCCTTTATCAAATTCTTGTCTTTTTCAGAGTACTATATATATTGTTTTTTTTTTTTTTAACATTTTTAATATTGGTGACAAGTTGGGAACCTCTGATTTTTGGACCATGATGTTTACTATTTATTGAAAGCTGTTTGAGACGAAACTATTTATGTTTTTTACTTTGCCTACTTGTAATATTTGCCTTATCTTGAACTTTGATGTTGAGACCGGTACCTCATTGCTTCAAGGTCTCTGAGTATCACCATGTCTGAACGGACTTTGGCTCTGAAACCATTGATCTGGTTTATGGAGGTATTAAGGTCCATGGCCTATGAAGGCACTCTTCCATATCGTAACATGGATATGGTCTATGAAGGCACTCTTCGTAATTCTAATATGGATATTGTTGATTTTGTAACACTGTTGATTTGATAGATTTTTTAACGTTCCACCCATCGATTTCATTTAACACGAACTTTATCCAAGCTGGTATTTCAAGCTATCATTTCAACTAGAAAATGAGCCCGCACGATGCTGCGAGATTTTATCATCAATTGACTGGTTGTAGTATTTTATTGGCAATTATGCCAAAATTATATGAATATAATTTCGGTGATGCACTAGATTGGAGTTGGGCTTGGGATGCTCCATTTTGACTCTAATTGTTTGAATTGGGCTTTTGGACCTCGATCTACAATAACACTAAATGGGCTTGTTTTTCAACTTCTTACTTAATGAATATTTTCTGATTAACCGATCATGTTGATTATCATAAATTTTAGGTTGGTTTCAATTTTGAAAATTACAAAATCAATATATCGATTCCGTTAGAGATTAGCGCCAAAAAATCAAATTGAAAAAAATTATAGAACAAAGTCCGCCCTACTTAAGGCTAACCATAATCTCTGGTGATTTAGTCTGGTAAACATATACTCTAGTAATTAGGGCTAGGCGCCGGTTCGACAGTCCTAAAATTTTTGAGGCTCAAGCCCGAACTGAAATATTCAGGTTGGGTTCATTTTTTGTTTATGAATTCTAGGGACATATTAAAGCCTAGCTTAACATTTTTTGAGCCCAAACAGGTCTAAAAAGAAATTACTGGGAAAACTTTGACCACCTAGAAGCTTCCTCTTCTCATCTATGCAGAACCAAAGAAGCAACACTATTACCTCTAACATGTTCTTGACATCCCAAACCATGAAATATAAAAACACCCCCATTAATTAGTTTCCTTAAAATTCACCACAGCTAATGCAACAGACCCAATTCAAGTTGGTACTATTCCAAAAACAATTTGCCACCGCTCTTCCTCCTTGAAAAACCTCAACGCAAAACTATCATCTTGGCTTCTCATCGAAAGCCTGTTCTTCAAACCCGAAAACAAAACCATGCTTGGTACCCATAAAAGCCTTCAAATTAGGTTTCTTCTTCTGTGAGAGAAGCCTTCCCACAGTGTAGGAGCTCCCAAAATTCACCGTCGAACCAACAGCCCTAAAAGAAATCCTTGCATTATTAGAGATAGCTGACGATGCAGCCAAGCGCGCGGATTCCTCTCCAACCATCGGAACAAATTGACTGCGGTGATGGAAGTGTAGGAGAAGAAACCCTATTACTTATATGTTATTTTGACTCAAAAATTGATCCAAATGTTACTAATTTGAAGTATTAAGGCCCAGTTTGGGAGAGCTGTGATTACTTTAAAAGCAGTTGTAGTTTTTAGTATATGAAAGATGCTGTTGACCAACTTCTATAAGTATAAACTTGATGATGCAACTTTTGAAATAAGCTGCTTTTTTTAAATTTCACCAAACACCTTTTGCTATTTAATTTATAAGTTAAGTAGCATTTTGCACTGCATATGTTGTGCCAAATCGGGCCTAAGTCACCTACCTCCTCTCATGTTGGCTATATACACGTGTCAACTTCTCAAACCTTACTCGATTGCCACAGGCGGATATTATCCACCCGCCATATGTTACGCCGTTCATATAGTATGTTGACATCTAGTATAACAACAAAGGGCGTGAAAATCCTAAAATTTGAAAAGTTTTGCCCCAAATTGAAAACCTTCTGGGGTTTCAATTTCTTCCAATCTTCGCATACCTGTGAAGAGTTTCAATGCAAATTTGTAAGGGTGGACAAAAAACCAAATTGAGGCTGAAAACCGACCGAACCGGGCCGGTTTTCCGGTTCGGTTACCGAACCAATGACTTTGTGACTGAAAGTTGATAGAACCGGACGGAACCTGGTGTGAACCGGGTCGGGCTTGATTTTGAATCTTGGACCGACTAGTTTAAACCGGACCAAACCGATATTTAAATAAATATATTTTAATTATTTTTATATATATTTTTTTATACATGTCTTCAGATGACTGGTGGAACACAAGGGCTGAGTAGACTACACCACACCAGATCACTCGACCTTAGAAAACCCTAGACACCTAATCACCTAATCGAGCGACCTCATTTCCGCCTCTCTCTCTCTCTCTCTCTCTCTCTCTCTCTCTCTCTCAGTTTCTCAAATACTCACCCTCCGCCGCTCTCATTCCAGCGATCAACATCGCTCTTACAGTTCCCTCTCTTCCAGATTGGGTCGGCCCCTCTCTTTTCATTTAAATTTTTTGATTTTGTGTCTTGATTTTCTGATGTAGGGATCTCCGATCTCGAACACTATTGTCAGTATCGTCGTGTGTGTGTGTGTTCATATTTTTATTGTTAATATGTTGCCGTTTTGGGATTAGGGTTTGAAGTTTCACTTAAATTTTTTGATTTTGTGTCTTGATTTTCTGATGTAGGGATCTCCGATCTCGAACACTATTGTCAGTATTGTGTGTGTGTGTGTGTTCATATTTTGATTGTTAATATGTTGCCGTTTTGGGATTAGGGTTTGAAGTTTCACTGTTTGTGGGTTTGTAATCTGTGTTTTAAAGTTTTGAATTAGGCCTTTTGTTAAACGGTTTTATGATCTGTGATTGGGTGATACTTGTTTGGTTGATTTGTGATTCTGCGATAAGCTGATTTGTGATGTGGGTGATAAACTGATTTGTGATGTGGGTTTAAGACTTTGGGTTTCAGAAGGGTTTTGTGGTAATTGAGATATGAGAAACTGATGGTGAAATAATATGTTGGGTTGGTAATATGTGGTTATTGATAAACTAACTGTAGTTTATTTATTCTTTTTGAAATTGATAATATTTTGGGTTCATGATGCAGGATAGCTGATGGATGATTCGTCGATTCCAAATCAAGGAGCCGGGACTGAGACCACTGGAAGCCGCATTGGAACCAATGCTGCAACCCCTGCATCCAGTGCCACAGTTCCACCTTCTACTGCTGCCACCCCTGCTCCAGAGCCATTAGTTCAGTCTGCTGCAAAGAGGAAGAACAAGAGTGTGGCGTGGGAGCATTTCACGTAGTTACTCTATCCTGCCGGTTCAAAGTTGGTGAAGCTGAGGGCAAAATGTAACTACTGTCCGCAGACATACTACTGCCACACAAAGTCAAATGGCACGAATTCGATGAGAACTCACATGCTTTATCAGTGTAAGAAGTGTCCCCTTTATATACCTGCAAAAAAACAGAAAAACCTAGTTTTTGATTCGGTAGATAATGGGGGCAAGCTAGTTGCAAGGGTTTTTGATCCGGAAGTTGCTAGGGTAGCTTGTGCTAGGATGGTAATTAGGGATGAACTGCCCTTTAGCTTTGTTGAAGGGCAGGGATTCATTGATTTCATGAAGAGTGTGCAGCCACAGTTTAAGCTACTGTCCCGTAGGACAATAGCTAGGGATATATGGGATCTATATCTGTCGGAGAAGACTAGGATCAAAAATATTTTAGCCACTTATGGTCAGAGAGTGTCCCTAACCACTGATACTTGGCTTCGGTCCAAAATATCAACTATATGGTTTCACAGCCTACTTCATTGATGATGAATGGGTTCTGCACAAAAGAATCCTTAATTTCTGTGTGATACCAAACCATAGGGGCAAAACAATAGGGCAGCTAGTGGAGACTTATTTAATTGGGTGGGGAATAGAGAAAATTTTCTGTATTGTGGTGGATAATGCTTCTCCTAATCAAGTGGCTTTATATTACATGAGAGAAAAGATCGAAAATTGGAAAGAGTTGGTCTTGAGTGGGCAGTTTCTACATTTGAGGTGTTGCTGCCACATCCTTAACTTAATAGTTAAGGATGGGATGGATGAGCTAGATTCTTCAATTGAGGGGATTAGAAATTGCGTAAAGTACATTAGGTCAAGTCCAGCTAGGCTAGAGAAGTTTCGAAAGTGTGCTGCTCAAGAAAAAATTGACCATAAGGGGGGGATAGTGCCTTTAGATGTGTGCACTAGATGGAACTCGACTTATTTCATGCTAGACATAACAATCAAGTATCGGAAAGCTTTTCTTAGGATGGAGGATGAGGATTCACAGTTTGAATCCTATTTCAATGAGAGGGTTGGTGGGAAGAAGAGAGCTGGAGCTCCAATTGGTCTTGATTGGGAGAAAGCTGCAAGGCTGGTCAAGTTCTTGAAGATATTTTACGAGGCAACACTTAAGTTTAGTGGGACACAAGTTGTGAATGCAAACCAACCATTGCTTTGGATGTGCACCATCATTGGAGAGTTGGACAAGTGTACTAAAGGTAAATATCATTGCACAAATTCTTTTTTTTTTTTTTTTTTACTTGTCAGTTTTCTTTTTTTCTGAATATAACATTGCATGATTTCTGTTTTGACGAGGTGATGATGCATTGATGCTAAGCATTGGGAATTCAATGAAGAAAAAGTTCGACAAATATTGGGGGAGGCTTGAGGAGTTGAACAAGATACTTTTGGTAGCTGTTGTTTTGGATCCAAGGTACTTCTGCTTGGTATTAAAAAGCTGCACCTTAATTTATGTTTTCTGCACATTCTGGAACATTGCTGCAATTTTGATTTTCAATTTTTTGTTTTTAGGTACAAGCTGTTGTACTTGGAATATTTTTTTCCAAAACTGCAGCAAGACATTTCCATGGTGACTGTGATGGTGAATGAAGTGAGGAGCATGTTTCTGCAGCTCTTCGTTGAGTATGCAAAAAATGATCCGGAGGCAGCACAAGCATCTTTCTCTTCAACTCAGCCTAGGTTTGACGCTGTAGATGCAAGTACTATGGAAGAGGACAGCCATGCAGCAAGCATGATTGAGTTCATGAAGCTTAGGCAGCAAAAGGATGTTGTCGAGATCAAGAATGAGGTTGATAAATACCTGCTGGATCCGAAGACCCTGCAAATCAAAGCTTTCAGCTGTTAGAATGGTGGAAAGAAAATGCTGCAAGATTTCCAATTCTGTCGCAGATTGCGAGAGATGTTTTGGCTGTACCTGCATCAACAGTAGCTTCAGAAAGCTCATTTAGTCTTGGAAAGCGGATTGTGGATCCATTTAGGTCAAGTTTGACCCCTAAAATGGTCGAGGCCCTTGTTTGTTCAAATGACTGGTTAAGGGCTACAAGTAAGCTGTTGTTCAAAGAGCCTACTAGGGATGAAATGGAGCAGTACTCTGAATTGGAAAAGATGGAAGCAGGTACATTTTTATGTTAGTTTGTGTAACTTTTAATTTCTTTGATTTCTTGACTTTGTATGTTGACGTGAAGTTCATTCAAATGTTGAATTATGACTGTCCGATTTGGGAAATCTTGTAGATTAAGGGGTATCATGTGCTGTAGATGACCTTCCTGCTGAAACTCTGTGATGGAGAGTGGGAGACATGGCATGGAGTCATCAATGATGGGTGAAGTTTAGGAGCTGCACTCTCCTTTTGTTTTTATATTTTATTTGCTTAAAAAGACACTTGCTGATGGGACTTTGGCATGTAACTAAGTACTTAAGTAGTGATGATGGAATCTAACTTTGTTCTGTTTCAAGTTTGGGACTTTGGAGTTTGGAATGTAACTAAGTAGTGCTGATGGATTGATGGAGTGAGATACAAGTCCATGTTGATCTTTTGAAGTTTAAATTGTTTCCTGTTTGGATGTTTGATTGCTTAAAATTGTTGAAATTGCTTAGAATTTATCAGGTAAAATCTTTGATGAATAATGGGCCTTGAAAATGGTCTAGAAAAATGGGCTAGAACCATACAAAAGCTGAAAAGCAGTTGTACACTTGCATAAAATGGGCCTTGAAAATGGGCCAACACTGAATCGGTGCAGTCCACAACCGAACTGGGCCGAACTGGAAATTCGGCCCAACCGAATTTTCGGCCTAGCCCAAGAACTTTTAGTTGTCGGTCTGAAAAAGGGCCAAACCGATGGAATCGGGTCGGAGTCGGTTTGGGCC
>LYNE01005804.1:7956-21180 GCA_001662545.1 Rosa x damascena
TACCCTCAATCCCCGGATAGAACGATCCATATTTGCTTATACTACTAACGATATTTTCAGGGTTAAATTATGCGCTTGCTTTGAGCGCATCAGGTATTGAAGTTGCGAGGTCTAAGAAGGGAATTTCACTGTCACAGAGGAAGTATGTTCTTGACTTACTTACTGAAACGGGGATGCTGGACTGCAGTCCAATTGAGACACCCATTGAGATGAATCACAGACTTGCCATTTATCCTGATCAAATTCCAACTGATAAAGGAAGGTATCAACGTCTTGTAGGAAGGTTGATTTATCTTTCACATACTAGACCTGATATATATTGCTTATGCTGTGAGTGTTGTCAGTCAGTTTATCCATTGTCCTAGTGAAGAACATATGGATGTAGTTTTTCAGATTTTGAGGTATTTGAAGATGGCTCCAGGTAAAGGATTACTGTTTGAGAAAAATGATGAATTGGAAGTTGGGGGATACACAGATGCAGATTGGGCTAGTGATAAAACTGACAGGCGTTCTACATCTGGGTACTTCACTTTTGTAGGAGGGAACCTTGTCACTTGGCATAGCAAGAAACAAAAAGTTGTGGCCAGATCAAGTGCAGAAGCTGAATTTCGAGGTATGGCACATGGAGTCTGTGAAATGTATGGATTTGGAATGTCCTGAAAGATCTAGGTTACAAGCTTAGACAACCTGTGGATTTGCATTGTGATAATAAAGCTGCAATTGAGCTTGCACATAATCCAATTCAGCATGATAGGATAAAGCATGTGGAGGTTGACCGTCATTTTATTAAAGAAAATCTTGACAGAAAGGTTATTCATTTTCCATTTGTAAACTCAGAAGAGCAGTTAGCTGATGTTCTTACTAAAGGAGTGTCCAGGAATATATTAGACAGCTCAGTTGACAAGTTGGGCATGATAGATATCTATGCACCAACTTGAGAGGGAGTGTAGAATAACTGTAAATCTTATGTTATCATGTAATTATAGGAATGATTGTTTCCTATTAGGGTTAGACTACTCCTCTTGTCCTTGTATATATACCCCTTTGTGGGATGAATAGTATTATTATTGAAAACTCTAAAATCAAAGTATTATTTTCTACTCTTTTGTTCTGCTCATCATAAGAGATCATTATGATTTCATTAGGAATATATAATAAGGTGTGTTTATAGAAAACGCATAGCCGCAGGTTTTCATTAGCCTCAGCTCCCTAGAATAAACGAAGGGTTTCATGTTGTGTAAAAGTAAAACAGAGAAATGGCATTAACAAAGGTGGTAATGCATGTCTTTTAAATCTGCTTTTTCTCTGTCCAAGTGTTACATCTTCTTTTGGTTTTCACTGTTTTGCCGTCGCCCCAATCCCCCTCTCTTGAGACCGGGGCGGAGTTTCAATGCAGTTGCAGCACTAGGTTTGAAAAGGTGGAAAACTGAGGTTATGGTACTTTCCTTCCAAATCTTTCGACCTAAATTGAAGAGAAATATTTAGGTATTTTGTTTCGTTATTCAGTTACCACGTAAGTCAATGAGACGTTATTGTAATAAATCGACTCATATCAAATATAGAGAATGCACCGTTTTAAAGAGAATCTAAAATTTATTATTAAGTAATATTAAGTGAAACACTTAAATCTCATCTTATATGACATCTCATGTAGCACAATATTCAAGTTATGAGATCATTTCACTACAATGTGATTTTGTCACAAATCAAATGCGACACAAGGTGAGACATAGTTCATTAAAGTGGACCACACAAGTAATTATTATTATTTTTTGGATGGGAAGAAAATTATCTCGCAATTGAGTTGGAGATAAATTAATCTTCTTCTTTTTCATTCTAAAAAAAAAAATTAATCTTTTGACATGGTTGCTCTTGGTCTTTGTGGTAAGAATTGGCATAGTTCATTAAAGTGGACCACACAAGTAATTATTATTATTTTTTGGATGGAAAGAAAATTATCTCACAATTGAGTTGGAGATAAATTAATCTTCTTCTTTTTCATTCTAAAAAAAAAAAATAATCTTTTGACATGGTTGCTCTTGGTGTTTGTGGTAAGAATTTATCTCGACTCTTGGGATTGATATCGTTATGCATAGCCTAAGGAAATGGGTGATTAGAATGGTTAGGAGTTAGGCCCGCTTAGCTCATGGAGGTCATTGTTGATAACGGACTCGTAACTGTTACTACGAAGAAGAGTTAAAAACTTATAGTCCACCATGAGTTATTCCCATCTGGCTATTACAAAACACTAGGCCCAAAACACACACTCTATGTGTGGGTTTAATTTTAAAGAACAAAAACAAAATAATCGTTGGAGAAAACGTGGGGAGTTTGGAAGGTTTTTTTTTAATCCTTATGAGGAAGTGGGAAGTTATAGAGAGAGATTTCCGGGAAAATAAATTGAAATTTTTTATACTATTTTGTTTATTTCAATTATGTCATCTATTTATTAAAAGACATTTTTAGAAAATGTACGGTATAAGGATTTAGTCATTTTTTTCACGCTCATTTTGAATGATAATTGAGCTCTCGTAAATATAGTATAGAACTATAGATGTAGATAATTTTCATTCGAGAAGTTTTAAATACACGCCCCTAATTACTTAATACACACTCCTTACTCAATACATCTCTCATTTAATTTCTCATTCTAACATTTTACTATATACACAACCCAAATTACCTAAAATAACCTTAAACTAAAAAACCATGAAATACACTATTATTTAACTACATTAAGGCTACTATTTAATTTGATTACTATATATAATTGACCATCTTAATTACTTGTGTTAATTATTGGGAAATCCATAAGGATTCATTATTGTTCCCTTCAAAGTTCAAATAGATGCTTAAAAATAGGTTTTGTATTATTTGAGTTCTTATCCACCAAACACCCTATTGATCAAGTATGAAATTTTGAGGCGAACATTCAACCAAAATTATATCAGGAGTTTCTCCACAATGGCGGAACTACAAAGTTATTATTGGATGGTCAAACAAATTAACAATTATAAAGTTTTATATCTATGATGTTTTATATTAGATAATTAATAATTTGACTAATCATTACTTTTTCAAAGTTTTATAGCGACGGAGTAAAGCAATATGTTTTAAAAATTCATTAATTTGAAATTCTAAATTATATGGTCTCTCACCTCATTTAATTACAATTTGTTTAAGAAAAATTTAAATTATATGGTTTCTAACTTTATTCTTAATTTAAAGAGCTTTTTACCAATAACTACAAATAATGACATATATTTACCAAGAGCAAGCTCTATACTCAGGAAGCCTGTGCGGCCAAACATGTTAATGGGCTGTTAGCCCATCTAAACCTGATGAGAGCAATAGCACTCGAAGTTTAAACAAATTACGCAACGTGCCATTAACACCTGTATTAGCTATTTCTCCCAAAATCAAAACAGTCCCAAAATCAAAATCCTTTCTAGATCTATAGATCTAGGGCTGTGATGAAGCTAGGCAGTGAAGCGACTGAAGCAACGACACAGCGAAGCTAGCAGGAGAAGCGAGATGGTGAAGCTAGGCAGCGAAGCGATCGGAGAAGCGACGCAGTGAAGCTAGGCAGAGAAGCGAGGCGGCCAAGTGAGATGGTGAAGTTAGGCGGCGAAGCGAAGCGGTGAAGCTAGGCCGAGAAGCGTGGCGGCGAAGTGATCGGAGAACCGAGGCGACGAAGCTAGACGGAGAAGCTATTTTTTGGTCTTGGCCTACAAATCTACTGGCAAGGAACTCGGCGAAGCTAAGGTTTGTTCTCAGCCTACAAATCCACTGAAGAGTGAGGTCAGTATCAATTAAGATGAGTTGCTAAGCAACGAAACTTGATTTTATGTGACTGATGATGAATTGTATGAGCTTATTGAGAGTCAGTACCATTAAAATGCTTGCAACATGTGCAACATATGATTATTGAGAGTCAGTAGAATTAAAATGTTGCAATATGTGCAATCTATGATTATATGGACCCTCTAAGGATCATTAACTTTAGTTTCTGAGGCTCAGTAGCTTTTGTTTATGAGATTTGTTCGTTTTGATGGAAGTTGATGAGTTTTGTGACTCAATAGTACAAAATGAATTGTATGAGCTTTAGTTTCTAAGGGTCAGTAGCCTTAGCTTCATGATTTCACTAACACTATGTTTATTGTCCTCAAACTTGTGTTAGAAGAATAGCTATTGTTCTGGTTTTCGTAATTGAGTGTTTTGAATTGGCATGATGATGTTGATGTTCAATAAACTTTTGAGGGTCAGTACACTATTGAGGGTCAGTAAACTACTGAGGATCAATACTCATATATTTGCTGGAGCTTTGTAGAATAGGGAGGCTGATTCATTCTATTTTTTTGTGATCTTCATAATTGACATGCTCTGTTGGAGAATGTTGTTATGAGTCATTATGGTGTTACTTAGATAGGTCTTAAAATGTTTCGATAAATAATGGTGCCGAATCGTATCTACTTTATGTTCCATAATGATTACTTTATTAACATGTCAAGATCATTCTTTGAGTGACATCTTTAAGTTTCTAATATATATGCAATGATGACATATGTGCCTTTCTGGATGTGATGGTACCGGTTGATTTAAGAGGTTTGAGATTGTGAATGGTGTAACTGAAGTTAGAGAACCATGTGTATTGCTATTAAGGGTCAGTATGCTATTAGGTTAGTAACCCTATGTGTATTGCAACCTCATTTGATGTTTATTTATGAGGATCAATAGCTTTAGCTTCATGAGTGCATTCGCTTGATTGCATGAGGTATTCAACTCGATTCTATTATCGGTTCAATTGAGCTTGCATTTTTAGATAGGTTTCTTTGCTTTACTTTATGAGAAGATCATCGCAATTATGTCTACCTATAAGCTCTGTGGATATTTAACCTTATTATTGCTGGTAGTATTGCTCTGTGGATATTTTCTTAATCAAATATTTGAGGGTCAGTAAACTATTGAGGGTCAGTACACTACTAAGGGTCAGTACTCATATATTTGCATTTCTCATAATCCACAGATTAATCGCAATAGCAAAACAGGATGGTTACTGCAATAGACCAAAAGGATGTATCAATTGGAACAAAGAAGATAAGAGAACAGAGACCAGATTACATATAGTTCTTTATTTATTAGATTGGGATATTATTATATAAATGAGTAGTTTATTAGAAAAGTCAAAATAAAATGTAATAGTTCTCTGTTTCTTTGTATATTTCACAACCTCAAAAAAATACTATTTTGTATAGCAAAGACATCAGCATAAATAGAAAAAAGTATGAGTTGATTGCTCATGAAGATAGAACTGATTCAATTCAAAAATGAAAAGAATCAGAGCTCATTTCGAACTAAGAGGAAATTAGATCTACCAAACTGAACTAAACGAAAAACATATCCAGGTCTAAGGGAA
The DNA here is from genome assembly GCA_001662545.1 of Rosa x damascena. Taxonomy (NCBI): domain Eukaryota; kingdom Viridiplantae; phylum Streptophyta; class Magnoliopsida; order Rosales; family Rosaceae; genus Rosa; species Rosa x damascena. Next base: position 13,373 of record LYNE01005804.1, read on the forward strand.
GGTTAGTTTAGTAAAATATTATTTAACAGAAAATTTAAAAGAAAACGGAAGTTAGCCCGCATGGGCTTGGCCTTTGCATATGGGTAAGCTACAGTACCGCATGTATTTCCTCAAAACACGGCCTGCGAATGGGAAAAGTTGGGCTGAGTTTGTAGTTTGTAGTAATTTGCCATGTATAGAAATTCATTGTGTTTATAATTATTGAATAATATATATATATATATAATATATATATTTTTATTTATTGTTCAATAATAATTATTGAATAATTATTAAATATAAAATAATTATTGAATAATATATATATAAGGAAGATATGATTATTATTATTATTATTATTTTTCTTCTAATACATAGATACATACGTGTCTATTTTATTCATTTAACTTATCTACAAAATCTGTTTTGAAATATAAAATAAAAGAGATGTGTGTATTAAGAACTTTGAGGTGTGTGTATTTAAAATTTCTCTTTTCATTCTCATAAAAAAATAAAAAAAATCTTGGAGAGGAATTTACCATTAAAAAAAAAAACTAAAAAAACCTTCCAAAAATTGAGTAAAATGATCAAGTATACAAAAGAAACAGGGAAACGTCTTCTCGTCTCAAAAAAAAAAAAAAAGGAAACGTCTTCCAATGGCAGAAATACGATAGACGCCGACAAACGAGAGCTCAGTCTTCTTCTTCCTTTCTTTTGCAACAGTAATAGGTAAGTACCAAACTGATCGAGTGATCGCTGTGTTCCTCTGCTTCCTCCAATTCTCAAAACACTCTGCCACATTTTGCATCTTCTTCTCTTCCTGTTTTGCCATTTCATACGTACACACATGTGCCTTGATATTGATGTTGTAATTCTATTAAAAGATGTCATCTTTAAGCTGTGTCTTAGATAACCCACTAACCCAGTTCAGTATAATACAGCTGAATCTGTTTTGGGGTATGGCTTTGTTCATTTCCAGAAGAATCGTACGTTCATTTGGTTCTGGTTTAGCATCAGGCCATGTTTCCAAGGTATTTCTAGCATTAAATTTCAAGGTTTCTAAGTTTCTTTTACCAGTTTATATTGTAATAATCAGATCAATGATGTTGAATGTTATTTATTCATGGGTGCTGATTCATGCTGATGCTTTGTTTTCTTGTATATATGGGAACTTCCAATGTAGAGTGGATCAGTGTTTTGTGCTTGTCGAATGCTTTCGACTTCAGTCTTGACCCATGAGTCGAGTGGAGGTGCATTTTGCTCTGATTCATTGTGCTTAAAGCCTCCCGGGGCTTCGGAGTGCACTACAGGTATGTGGAACAAGGTCAAAACATAACATGTCACAAGTTTCGGTTTATATGTATTGAAAGTTACCTGTAAGTAGTTGTTCTAGAATAGATTACAGAAAGAATGAAATAGAGATGTGGAATTGTTTATCGGTGAATGTGTATTCTAAGATAGGACTTTGTCTTGATCTTGTAATTTCAGTGACAAAATTTCTTGATGAAAAGAAAGGCTTCACAACTTTGGCTAGTGATGTTTTGGATGCACCTATTACGATGGATATTGCTCGTCGGATATTTTTCTTCTTTCGTTGGCTTCATCCAGTTGTGCTGTGGCAGCTAGCAAAAAGGCAACAGGTACCGACTCTTTTCAGTAATGTGCGTTCTGTCATTGAGTATTTTCAGTAAGAAGAAAAAGTTACAAACTCCTATGCCCCTTCCTTCCAAAGTATCAAGGTCTCTTGTAGTCATTTTGTTTTCTCTATTATCCCTTATGTGCTGTGTGGGTAGCACTTCGGTAAAGGACACTTAATAGTACAAAAGAGTACTTAAGAAAAGAGAAAGAACAGACCAACATATATAAGGCTAATTACATAAGGGTACTTACTAATCATAACTCGTCTATATCGTATTGTCACATGTCAAATGTTTTGGAATTTGTGTAAAGCCATTGAATTGGAAGGAGAGTGGAAAGCCAGCCATGGAACATTGAGTGATCCCCAGGTATTGTACTATCATCCTTAAGTACAGCATGTTCATTGGCTTGCAACCTGACTCTTTCTTTAGGGTATGTCCTTTTGCATCCATCTTAATGAATCTAATGGATGTTAACAGCTCAGAGGTCTTAAGCCACGAAGTCATACTATTAAGAATGTCGAACGTCTGGGACTAAAGATTGCTCTGACATCTCGAGCGGCACAAGGAAAGGCAAGTCTGTCTCTCTACTATTATTTCATTTTCTGTCTTACATCTATTAAGGTGTGTTCAAACTTCAAATCCTTGCTTCATGTGCCATGTTTGTACCAAGTTGTATATATGAGGTTGATTTATGTTCAGTATGGATCCTAACAAGAGGTAACAGTACAAATTATAGCTTCTGGTTTTTGAGGATTTTGGGATCTACAGAAATAAACCCAAGAACATTGTGAACTACATCAAGCAAAGACCGAAAGAGGAGAAAAAGAAGAAAATTCTGCTGGTAGATGGTGGTCCAATAAGTGAAAAGCTCAAGTTGGCTACTAAAAATTTACATTACGTGACTGTGCTGCCTTCAAGTGTAAGTTGCACATTCTAATGTTAGATAAGTGTTATGTTGTAGCTAGCAAAGTAGCAGACTTTCTGTTTAGTCTGAGATGCCATTTAGAGACAGTTTGGAACCATTCCAAGGACCAGTTGGACTCATAATTCATCAGTCCCTTCATTAGTAAAGGCATAGAATAGGACTTCCATACAGCCTTTTAAGTCCAAGATGAATGATTCTCATGAATTCATGATGCATATTCTTTTATTATTTTATTGCTGTATCATCAATATCAGTTAAGGCAACTAATTTATTTAATTTATTTAATTTAATTTTTTTATTTATTATTTTTTTTTTTTACCTTTTGTTATTCTGGTTTATCTAGCTACCCATATAACAACCATGACAACCAAAAACAATATTTTCAAGTTATCATCTGGATGTATGAACCAGCTGTTAGGTTTGAACTCAGTTCTTAACTTCTTATGCATATTTCACACATTTTGCAGGAGTTGGACGTCGACAGCATCCTTTACTATGACACACTGGTGATGTCCCATGATGATGTAAATAAAATTGCTGAGCAAATTATGTATACTCCAATCAACCATGGATGCAGCACAACATACTGGTGATGTCCTGTGATGTTGTAAGCACAATTGTTGAGAGGATGCTATCTAGGTTGCCTGATCCAGTCGATTAGTTTTAACTCGGAATGGAATGGCACTTTGATTCTTATAAAGATAAAAGTGCAACACCAAAATTGGAAAGCCATATATGAATCAGATTTACCTCTTAAAGTTAAGCTAGAATTTTTGCGGTTCATTATATGCGATGTTCACTAGACTTCCATTGCTTTTTAAAATTCCAGGAAATTTCTTTAACCATTCGAGCATAGATGCTTTTGCTTCATGTTGCATTCTCTTAGTTGGGGGTCGAAGTTTGAATCTAAATGCCGTTTTGGCTTTTAATTTGGATTTCTTTGGTATAGGTTGCATATAGACAGTTTGATATCTTGGCTTTGTACCTTTCGTCTAAATGAATCCATCGGTTATGCCGATCCTAGAGAGCCGAGCAAGTGAGATGGAAACCGCTAGGGCACCAGCAGAGAAAAGAGAAGGAAGTGGGGCTTTGATGTACGTGGGAAAGGAATGCAGAGATGAAATTGCAATATGTAGAATTGTAATTGTGTATATTCATTGATAATAGGAGCCCTTTAAATAGGGAGTTACAAGGTACCCAAAAAGGTAAGAATCCGAATACAATTGAATAATAAACACATTCCTATTACAACTCTAAACCCTAGTTTGTTGAGGCACATATTATGTTGATATCCTTCAACACTCCCTCTTGTGCCGCTCAAACTTGGTGATGACGCTTTGATCGTTGCCTCACTAAAAACCTTGTCAGGTAACAAAAACTCTGTGGGACAAAAATAACCCTGGTCGAAGGACAAAAAGAGCACAACACGTCCTTCACTCTTCGAGATCGAACATGTAGACATCATACCTCCCTCTGATGTCAATATCTCCCCCTGATTGCTACAATTATAGGAGTTCGGATAACTTTCTTAATCAGATGCTCTTCACATGTTTCTCGAAAGTGGATTTAGGTAACGACTTAGTAAATAAGTCTGTTACATTATCCTCAGATCGGATTTGGTTCACTTCAATATTTAGAAGTGTCTGTTGTTGCTGATTGTAAAAGAACTTAGGCGATATATACTTGGTGTTGTCGCCCTTGATGAAACCTAATTTCATTTATTCAATACAAGCTGAATTATCTTCATAAATTCATGTAGGTTCATCTGTGGTAGACTTCAAACCACAAGTTCCTCGAATGTGTTTAACTATTGACCTTAGCCATATGCATTCTCGCACAGCTTCATGTAGAGCAATGATCTCTGAATGATTTGAGGAAGTAGCAACAAGGGTCTGCTTTGTGGACCTCCAAGATATCGCAGTGCTTCCCACGGTAAAGACATAACTCATTTGAGAGCGACCTTTGTGAGGGTCAGAGAGATACCCTGCATCAGCAAACATTACCATTGTTTTGGTGTAAGGGAGGAGGATGACGCCGGCTACCCTTGGCGGTGGCAGCTTTGCAGGTCATGGCGTCTTGGACGGCGCCTCTTGGGCTAATGAGATCTGTTCTCATTCTTCCGTCATTCTTTTCTCTCTGCAGGGATACAACAACACATTTTAAGTAACGAAAAATTGCCTTTATACTAGTCCAATGACATTGCGTTGGCGCGGGGCTATATCTAGCCAACAAGTTCATAACAGTTGAGGTGTCCGGTCTTGTATTGTGATAAGTACAATAATGCGTCTATTGTACTCATGTAAGCACTTTTGCTATTAACACGTTTTCGTCATCATCCCTGGGATGAAATGGATCCCTCTTAGGGCCAAGACTATGGACAACCATGTGAGTGCATCTTTGACTTTATCAAAATGCAAAGCATTTATTGACATGGTTACAAGTTCTAAATCTAGACAAAACCGTGTTCTCCCAAGGTCCTTCATCTCAAAGTCGGATTTCAGGTGTTCAGCTGTTTCCCTTAGCTCTCAAGGGTGCCAATTATGTTTATCAACATAAACCGTGACAATTGCAAATCCAGAACTTGTCATGAAAACGCAGGGGCATAGTTCATCATATCCCTTCCTAATCAAATAGTCACTTTAGTGAGCGTTTCACCCTCTTTGCAAACCCGCTCCGTGGTTAAGAGCCACTTGATTTGGGTAAATGAAGTCCATAAGAACCTTCATTATATTTCGTATCTAGATCCCCATAAAGATACGTAGTGACCACATTCGTAAGCTGCATGTTCAGTTATTTGGAAACTACCAAACTGACAAGGTAGTGGAGTGCAATGACATCCATTATGAGAGAAATGTCTTCTCGTAGTCGATTCCAGAGTGTTTTGTGAGAAGCCTTGCACCATAAGGCGAGATTATCATCTCTTTTTCTCATCACGCTATCTAACGAAGACATATTAATGTCAACAAGTTTTATGTTAGGAGGTGTTGGCATCTCAAGCCCGAAATCCTTCCTCTTCGTTTGTGAATCCAATTAAACCTGAATCGCATCTTTCCATTTAGGCCAATTTTCTCTACGTTGGCATTCTTCAACAAAGTAAGGTTTGATGTCATTGGTCTCAATAATTCCACATCCTCATTGTACACTAGTGTAGTTTGTAGAGATCTCTATACTCTCAGGAATTGGTTCTAACATTGAGGCGTCCCCTAACGATATCTCTTGGACATAACCACAATCCAGGATATTCTCATGAGATGGATTTTAAGTGTCAATGATCAATGGATCAAGTTGTGCATGCCAAACTCGCTCTCTTCTTAGGGCGAGAATTCATCGAACCTATGGGTCTCCTACGCTCTCTAGCGGAACCTATGGCCTATGACGCCATTATGCCACTTTGTGGCGTCATGGTAGTGGTGCCATACCCATCTCCTCTGGGTGGCACCATGTCCTCCTATGGGGACATCAATCCTTGCAGACATATTTGCAGCAGGTATATGTGATCTCGTCACTTTTAGGGGATCAAGATGAGACATAGTGGGGACAAACCACGACAATTCATGTCGCTTTTGTTGAACGTTGACGTTCTCATCTCCCCCTAACGAAAAGGAAGACTGTCTCATCAAAGTGACAATCTGCAAATCCAGCGGAAAAGAGATTGCCTGTCAAGAGTTTTACATAGTGGACTTATAGTTGGAGACTTATGTCCAACACAAATATATACATGCATTTGTTGCAATGACTCATGTTGATGCGCTATGGCGGCACAATTGACACATAAACCGCACACTCAAATATGCATAAGTACGAGATTAGACTCGAACCCAGTCACTAGCTGTAACGCAAATAAAAGTTGAGTGGCTGCTATGAGTAGTAGACGAATCAGCATAGCTGCATGCGATATTGCATAACGCAAGTCGAAATATTGGTGCGCATTACCAATGCCCTGGTTACCATCGTAGTCGTTTAACGGTGGCTTTTCCGCGAGACCAATTAGGTGTGTACATGGGAATATGATACTTGGTATCAATACCCAATTATATGCAATAGTCATGGAAAATTTTTGATGTAAACTCTCTAGCATTGTCAAGTCGAATTGATTGAATGGGATGATCCGGGTAGTGAGCCCATAGCCATATGATTTGGGCTAGGAGTGCATCTTAAGCAGCATTACGAGTGGACGATAGTGCGACACGTGACCAGCGTGTCCACATATCAACCAACAGCATCAAACATCTAAGAAGTCCGTAAGTTGGTTGAGTTGATCGATAGAATCCATTTGGATTCTCTGAGAACACATGTGTCCTTTGCATAGGATGGTCTCGATCCTTAAAGAGCAGGCTTTGGAAAACGAGCAATGGGCCTTAGAAGCAACCAATGAGGATTTTGGTTAAGCCACGAAATCACAATTGACTTGAGAAGTGGAGAGAGGTGGCACATTGCCACTCTTGGTGTCAATGCCAAGATCTTGCCGTAGGGGGTGATGGCATGGTCCTTCTCCTTGAATCAACTTTTGATTCATACTTCTTTTCACTGAAAAGAATGGATGTCCGTGTGAAGTCTTTAATAAACGAATCATCATATCATGACCTGGATGCCCCAATTGGTCATGCCAAAGCCTATATGTGTCGATGTCCCAAAGTTATCTCTTATGACGTTATTGGACTCAATTACTCAAATACTGGTTACATATAACTCACTAGAGCGACACACGAGCTTCTCTAATACTCGTAGTCATTAGAGATAATGCAAAGGAACTTATGTTCATTCTCGTTATATGTTTCCACATGAAAGCCATTGGCTCTTATATCTTTCAAATAAAGTTCGAATTAAGGTATCACCATGGAGGACTTCAAAGCTGAAGATGAAGTGCACAAGGATGCTACAGACTTTGATTAGAAATAGTCCTCTTTATTTTTCAAGAATCATGTAATAGTCAATAAATAACAATTGTATTAACTCTTTCTTATGTGGCATACCCAATAAAATATGATGTCTAGGAAAGTCATTTAGATAATTGGTACTTAAGCGAGCCTCGCTCCACCAACCTCTCTCTCTACTTTCCTGGTCATATTCGATTGGAGTTACCAAACGAATAGAGTGACTACAATGTGTCTCAGTTTGATTTTCTTTATTTTGGATTAGACCTTTTTGGACCATTTGATGTAATCATTGGCTACATTTATTAATAAAGTATCACATTATTCAATGTCATGGACATGTTTTTAATTTCGAACTTTATTATTTCCCAGTATGTTTCCTGGAAAGTT
>LYNE01005807.1:3796-16888 GCA_001662545.1 Rosa x damascena
CAAATGTTTTCAATGTAAACTCCCCAGCATTATCAAGTCGAATTGACTTAATAGGATGGTCAGGGTAGTGAGCCCGTAGACGAATAATCTGGGCAAGGAGTTTAGCATAAGCAGCTTTACGAGTGGACAACAGCGTGACTTATGACCAGCGTGTCGACGCATCAACCAATACTATAAAGTATTTAACAAGTCCGCATGATGGTTGAATTGGTCCACAGATATCCCCTTGGATTCTCTGTAAGAACGGAATAAGTATTTTGGGATCCTTTGCGTAGGACGATCTCGGTCCTAATTTCCCGAAAGAACAGGCTTTGCAAAATGAGCCAGGGGCCTTAGAAGCAACCAATGAGGATTTTGGTTAGGTCTGAGTGTCTGTAGCGCTATTAGAAGAAAAATGTGTGACTACATCACCCATCATGGCATTGGAGCCATGAAAAGTGGCATCCATGGCGTCTTGGCCATGGGGTGAATCATCCATGGCATCATGGCCATGGGTGGCGCCATTTATGGCGTCATCACAAGGGATATGGGCGGCCCTATGGTGGCCCAAGACAGCTGCAGCGCCAGAGGTTGTGGTTGTTGCAGTCATGCTAAGTCCGGGAATCAGTTTTCGATTCTTGCTTCTTCTCACTCTGAAGAATGGATATCCGTGTAAATTCTTTAGCATACGAAGCATCATATCACAACCAGGATGTCCTAGTCGGTCATGCCAAAGCCAGTATGTGTCTGAATCCAAGAGATCTTCTCTTATCACATTATTGGATTCAATTGGTCAAATTGTAGTGACATAAAGTCCACTAGGTTGACACATAAGCTTCTCTAAGATGCGCTTCCGTCCGCAATCATTAGAGGTAATGCAAAGGAACTCTTTTCCGTTCTCAGTATGCGTTTCTGCATGGAATTCGTTGGCTCTTACATCTTTAAAGCTCAATTAGGTTCGATTTGCCTTAAGAGCTTAGAGAGCTTCTGCAACTTTAATCAAGGTGCCATTTGGTAATAGGAATTGGGTTATTCCATGTCCTTGAACTAAACCTGATGGCCCAACCATCGTAATCATAGAGGAATATGTAGGCAACATCTCTAAGAATACTTGCCTATGGCGTAGAATGGTGTGCGTAGTCGCACTATCTGCAAGACATTGTAGTTCTCCATAATCCATTCCTAAAAGAAAAGCTCGTAATTAAAAAGGAGTCATAAAGAAAAGAACTCAACTTTTATTAATAAGCCAAACAGAATTACATCATTGTTTCTTTGACCAAAGAAAATCTAATCCAATGAACTAGCTAATGCAAAACAATAGTAGTCGTCTAACTTCTTTCGATAATTTCAATGCAAATGTGACCAGGCGAGTAGAGAGATGTCGGTGGAGCAAGGCTCACTTAAGTACCACTGATCTCAAAACCTTTCTAGACATCACACTTACATTGAGTACGCCTACTTTGAAGAAAAACTAATACCATTGGCATCTACTACAAAAATAATATGGCAATTGCCTACATCTCTTGGAAAATAAAAAGGACTTAATCAAATTCGCTAGTTTCTTGGCCCTTGAAGTCGTCCACCCTAAGAGCAACGTCATCCTCTTGATCTTCTTGCTCCATGTAGTGAGCCTTCCTTGCTTCACGTTACGCCTTGTATGCGTCTGCAACATTCTAGGATACTCTACATGCTTTGGCCCAATGTCTGGTTGATCCACATCAAAGACAAACATCATTATGGTCAGGCTCCCTTGATCGAGGAGCCTTTGGGGCACGATTTGGACGACCATTAGTCTTGGTGGGGTCACCACCATGGCTGGAGGCTCCGCCTCTCTCTCTCTCCACAAGTTGATCTCCACGGTTCCCTGCACGCCTCTCTTAGCGGTTTCCTTCCTCTTTAGGGCGAGAATATGGACCAAAACGTCCAAAATTGTCCCTACTCCTAGATTTTCACTCCTTGTGTCCTCCCTTGGGGGCGCGACTATAGTTATACTCCGGAATAGACTTGGTTCCCACAGGTCTAGCATTATAGTTTTTCACAAGGATATTGTCGTGCTTCTCAGCTACGTTCATGGCGCCAATGAGCTCATGAAACCTTGTGATACGTCCTGCATTCATATCAATCTGATAATTCTTTGAGATCATCAGGGCAGAGACAGGGAAGGTAGAGAGAGTTTTCTCGATCAACATCGTATCAGTTATGGTTCTGCCACAAAACTCTATCAAAGACTTGATACGAAGAGCTTCCGATTTATAATTAAGCACAGACTTGAAATCACAAAAGTGGAGGCTATGCAATCTCACTTCTAAATCACTAAGCATGGAGTCACGAACGTTGCTAAATCACTACTCAAGTTCCACCCATAGTTTTCTGGGGTCTTCCTCATTGACGTATTCACTTTGGAGCGCGTCATTCATGTGCCTTGTCATGAGAATTATGGCTTTAGCTTGATTTGTTTCAAAAGCAGTAGCTTGCTCAATAGAGAGCACGTTTTGACTAGGCTCTTGGATGGTTTCCAAAGTTCAACTTATTCAGGTTACTCATCCTGAAAAACAACACAAGATTAGGGTTAGTTTCAGAGCGAAAAAGGCTATCACTAAAAACTATAAAAGTTCTGATTGTAGTTGCTTCCAATAAATTAAGGATTTCTGAGCGTTGTCGCTTCCTAAGAAAATTCAATTCCAAGAGGGGTTTTGGATTAGATCGAAACAACGATGTATGTGGTTGATCGTTTACTTCTCAACAAACTCTAAGTTTGGAGGACTCTATAAGCTCCAAGTTTGGAGTGAGCACGAATCCCCACAGTTCGGCTTTTGGTCTCCCCTATGAAGAAGAAAGGGGGGTAGAAGAAGGGAGGTTGCAAGTCCCCAAGAAAAAGAAAAAGAATGAAAAACTTAAAAAATAGGAACTTTTAGAAAAGTTTACCTTGAAAAGTTGTCGAAAATCTTGACCGGAAAAGTCTTTTGAAGGTGGCAGGAAAAAGGTTGCCGGAGGTAGCAGGAAAAGTGGTCGGAAGTCGGCTGTGGTCGCTGGCCGAGGCTGCTGGGCGGTGCTTACGAGGCTTGTGCGAAGGCTGTGCACAGATGTCGACAGCTAGCGAGGCTAGTTGCAGGGGGCTACGAGCAAGACTCGGCAGGGGCTGTCGGCAGGTCTCAACAGGGGTGCGCGGGGCTTCGGCAGATGTACCTGGTGTACCTGGGGTTGTCGAGGGCTGTCAAGTGCCGGGGCGTGTGGGGGCTTGTGCAAGAGCTGTCAAAGGCTAGGGCAGGATCTGTCGACAGGAGCTCGGCAGATGTGCTACAGGTCTCGGCAGGGCAGGGGCCGGTTCAGATTTTCTGACTGTCGGTTCAGGTCGATTCTGGCTGGTTCCGCTGTAGGTTCTGGGCTCCTTGAGAGTAGGGCTTCAATATGTGGGGTGGTGGATGCTGGAATTTTAGGGCTATAGAATTAAGGTTTTCAGGATTAGGGCTTTATGCTGATAACATGTTTTAGAGAAACGAGAATTGAGAGATAATCGCTGTGCATTCTCATTGATAATAGGGGTCTCTTTATATAGAGGATTACAATGCATAGCGTCTAAACCATACAAGGAAAGATAATCATACATTGAATAGGAATCTCTAGATTCTTCTAATTAAACCCTATTACCATTAGGTCAAGTAACCTAGAGTTTGGGCCAGACACAAAATAGAGATACACTTGAACAGGTTCTAGTTTTTAGTTGTTTCATACCTCAGACATTTGATATGTAGAATTCCTCTTTTTTTTTTTGGATAATGAAATTTCATTAAAGGGGTCAAGCCCAGGGAAGGCACCAAGGCCTACAGACAAGAAAAAACCGACAAACAACCCCCAATTCAAAGCGAAATAGGAAACAGGCAAACAAAAGCTCAAAAGCTAGAACAAGTTCTCCAGGTCAGCCCACCAAATCATCATGTGGGCAAAGGAGGCCATCGTTGCGAAGAACCAAGGTCAAGGAATGATGCAAAATGGATGGCAACCATATTCGAAGAGCAGTTAGATCGTGCAAAAGGAGGAAAATAAAAAGTGACTAGTAGACACGAAATAGCTCGATGTCCGATTGGGACGTGCCTTACCTTTCCGGAAAGGGAATCGCGCCAGAAACAAGACTTATCGCTTTGCCATGAGCTGTGGTCTTTTTCAGGCTTTCGGGGTCGTTTAAGGCCTCAAAACTGAGTTTTTCTATTTTTTCGATTTTTGGTTTTCGTAGTTATTTTTTGGTTGTTTTCGGTTTTACCCATGGGCTTTAGGGTTCAATGTTAGTCGCCCTAGGGTTTTATTTCTGTTATTTAAGCAGCCTCAAGCGGCTGCACAACCTATCTTTCAACTTTTATCAATCAAATAGAGAATTTTCTCTTTATCTCTGGTGGACTCCAGAAACTTTGTTTAGGTTTATTGCTGGTAAACCTAGATTACTATTCCGACTGCGTCAAGGAAGATGGTGGCTGTGTAGCCCATCTCAGAGGATCCACCCTCCTAATGGCAAGCAAGGCTGCAAGATCAGCTGCTCTATTCGCTTCTCGGGGAATCCTGTCCGAGGTAATGTTATCAAAACCAATGCTTTTCCTTCTAATCTCCTCAATGATCGGGAAGATTTTCCAGTTCTTGCAAGCCTTTGGTCTCTTAAAATCAGATATTACCAGCATTGGGTCTGACTCCAAATTAACATTTTCCAGATGGAAGTCAGTTGCCAAGTTGATGCCAGCAAGAATAGCATTTTCTTCTGTAATCTCCGCCGAATTTGAAAGATTCCTAAAGGGGGAACCACCCACAAGTGAGCCCTCGTGGTCGCGGATTATGACTCCGATTCCAGCAGTGTTACAGAGACCTCATTGAAATTTATTTTTCCATTAGAAGGGGCTCGTACATGTTCTGCAGTAGCCCCTGTGAATACTCCACCAGTATGAAAAGTTCTTAATGTTAATTGAGTGCCCGGTTCTCCAATAGATTGACCCGCAATAATGCCTACAACTTCCCCCAACTCGACCAGGTCGCCATGAGTAGGGCTCCAGCCATAACATAATCGGCAGATCCAAGATGTACTCTTACAAGTAAAGGGGGTTCGAATAGGTATTGGTGGAGACCATCAACCTTGGGCCGGTGGAGACCATCTAGTTAACACGGGAGTGGAAGGATGATGGTGAGAAGATGATCCTATATTCGTCCTCAATGCAATTGCACTCCAAAATTCACAAGCCAGGCTCATGGCACTGTTCAAGACAAACTGAGGAGAAACATCCTTGTGTTGGTAAATAAAGCAGCATCCACTACACCATAAACTTTCATTTATAGCGCTCAAAAAACGCTATCGTAGGGTACCATAGCGTTTTAGTAAACGCTATGTTTGCCCGAGCTATAATAGATCCAGGGTCTATCATAACGTTTCTGCAAATGCTATAGAAAATTCAACATCCATAGCGTTTTGGAAGCGCTATTGTACAGGCTTCAATAGCACTTCACAAACGCTATTGTTAGACTTTTCATAGCATTTAGTCAATTGCTATGCTTAAATAATCCATAGCCTTTGTTCAAATGCTATTGTTCATTATCTAATAGCATTCCAGTGGTGTTATTGTCCTGTACTTTTCACATTAATGTTTACAATACACTCACTATAACATGAAAATATAATAATCAGTCCTTAAATCTTTGATCATAAGTGCATGATTTTCATTAATAATCTAAAAACAATAAAAAAAACAATGTGGCATTCATAAAATTACACACCTATTGCATTGTCTCAGCCAACAAGTTTTCCTACCTTGTGTACTATTGATACAAATCTTAATAAAATACAAAATAAAACTACTATGTCACTTCTCTAAAGCAGATCCAAAACTTTTGATGTTGAGTCACTTCGCCACTTATCTGGGAGTGAATTTAAAGGTGATTTGATCTCCTCATTCTGGACCACCATGAATCCTTCAGGTTACGTTCCCATTGCAGTGACAGAAATTCCCTGTTCAATTGTAGGCAAAGCATAAATAAATCATTATATTCATGGAGGTTTCCAGACCAGACAAATGTACAATCTAACCATCCACCACAATCATAAAAGGAAGAGTATCCCTTACATTATCAAAGATAACTACATTGGGACAGGGTGCAAGTTCTTGGGAAAAGGAAGAAAAATACAGAACCAAAAGAATAGAAATCCCAGCGGTCTCATATAAGCATGTTGAGTATAGACTTGTGATTTGTTTCCAATCCTAGCCTGTACATATAAATGATATCAGTGGTCATTGTCTCCCTGTGTAATAACCAACCAGCAATACAGTAAGTATATATCATGTGCATTGGTGAAACACTGAAACACCATAATTAAGTAATTGCTGAAAGGAAACAAGACACAGCCCACAATTGACAATATAAGTTACTAATTACCAAAGGCTCATCTCTCTACTATCTCCCTTATGTTCTCCACTTTCCCCTTTTTAATTACAAGTTATTTACAACAAATAAACATTACAAAAACCAAAGATGTCATAAGCAGACCCTAAGAATAATATCCAACATAAAGTGTCAATTGTGTGAAATGCTTGGGTACCTAAACTCATTCAACAAAGTTTCAACATTACCATTGCCTTCCTGGGCATCAAGCACTATAATTCAAAAGCTTCAAACAAAAATGTGAACTTCTTCATGGGATATCGAATAAGAGAACTAAATTAAAAGCTTGACCTGATTGCTTGACAACCCGAGCAGCTACTAGGTCTCCACTCATTTTGGGATCAATACTGGCATTGTAATACATGTTTAAGATTCAAACAACACCAATAAATCAAAAAGGCCAACTTGAGCTTTACCAATTATAGTAGAGGAACGGAGGTGGTTTCTTATATCTTGAGCAATTGTATATATACAAAAAGAAACTAATAATACCAAGGTATGAATTCAACCACAAAGAGCCAATAGAAAAAATAATAATAATAAATAAATAAACAAAAAAAAAATACAGATCAGAAAATAGACCAAATTAGAGTTACAATGAGAAGTACCATAGGAAAAACCAAGATTCCCCAACCTGTGAAAGATTCTGCTATAGGCTGTCCATTTGACTAAAAGCTTCATGCACCATTTGTATTCAACTTCAGATCTGCAAATTGTTGTCAGATAAAATAAGTAATTAACTAAAAGCATCAATCATGGGGCCATTACGAATGAAAAATCCATATCCAAGTACACAATGAACAATACATATCCAAATACATGTAATAGTTTATTCTTCAGTTTCATCTATTTTAACCATATCTAATGAAATTTTATTGAAGAGAAATACATCTTTTTTCACTTTTGAGTCATCAAAGATTGAAATAGACAGAAGAAAATGGATTGAGAGACAGAACCGATTTTGATGCAGGTGACATGAAGGTCACACGCTTGAGAATGATGCCTATGGTGCTAGCTGTGATGCCTCTGCGCAGCCCACCCAACACCCATCTCCTGTCACCAAAATGGACGAGATTGCAAAAATTAGAAATGACCCCAAATCTATTTCTGAACCAACAACCCAAAATTCAACAAAACAAAAATCCCAAACAAGAGAGTCCAAAAACTTACTATTTTGAAACCCAATCGAAAAAAGAAATTGAAATACCGTGAGACAGACGCAGTGGCAGAGGTACGTGGCGCAGCAAGGGGAAGCAGGGGAGTTCGCAGCCGTCAAATTCATTACGATCATGGTGGCGATGATTGTAAATCCGATCAAGAGGACAGAGGGGGTCGAAGCCGAGATCGTGGTGGGTGGCTCAGCTGTTGTAGCGAGACCTGCGGTTATAGAAAAGCTCTGATGCGCTCGTCGTGCACACTCACAAAAATCCTTACGCCTCTCAACAATTCTGATTCAGATGAATTTATAGTCTATCTGGATTTACATAGAAAAAGTGAGGAAATGAAACAGAAGTCGAAGAAGGTACGCCGAACACGAACCTCGGAAAGAGATGAACGAAGAGAGTTGCTGGGATTTTCTATTTAGAGAGCGAGAGAGAGTATTTTTTCTTTGTTTCGAGGCGATCAGTTTTATTTTCATATAGTGGCTCACTGCTCACAGCTTCAATTTAAAATTTTAACTACGCGCTCCTTTTATTTTTAGCTGCCCGCTCACAGTTTTCGTGTATGGGTATCATCTAATGGCGTTTAAAAATTGTTAACGCTGTTGAAATGTTATAAGCTATGACTGACACCTTTTTTTGTAGTGATCTAGCTTTCCATATTGCCCAGCAGAGGAAGCTCACAATTGTAAGTGTTCTTTTTTAATCAACAGCAGTAGGAACAGAAGCAATTAAATTCAATAACCAAGTGTCGAAAGTTGTGACCTGATGCTTGTTAATTCTGATGCATAACAGAGAACCATACCAGACTAGGTCCACCCAAGGGCAAAGGAGCAGAATATGCTCAAAAGACTCCTCCTCCATATTACAAATAGGACAAATTGGGGAGAGTTTCATTTATCTCCTGAAAGGATTTAGAGAGGTGGGAGCTGCCCCGTTCATGACCTTCCAAAGATAATTTTTAATTTTTGCCTGATTTCCAATAAGTGGAATCAATGGAATGAGATGAACCACAACTAGCCTTGGATAGGTGATTCTCATCGATAGGTGATTCTGATTAGAATGAAGGAGATGATAGCCAGATCTTACTTTTGAGCTTTTGAGAAATATCTTCTGATTTTATTTTTGATCAGTACCAATACCAGTTTCATTATTTAATATTTCAATCAGTCTTAAATACTTCTAGGTCCTTGAAAGGATACAAATATGTTAACAGTAGACATGTAAGTAATAAATAATAATAAAACCCTCTGGAAGGCTCAGAAGACAAAGCCAATATTATTACTGAGAGATAAGGTTATCTCTAGCTTTCGAGTAGATCCAACTCCATAACAAATAAAACTTATTAGGAAAAGTAAAGGTGAACATCTCAATTGTCAGCTCCATCAACTGAGGTTTCAGATAGTGAAGACGGCGGCACTCTACGGACTACGTGATCGTTAACCTCCCCATCCTGGCTCCCCACCAAGAGGTGGTACGTTAATTGGTGCTTTCATTAGGGCTCTACGGTCCGGTGCAAACGATCTGGTCGGTTTGTACTTCATTAGCAGATCCAGCCTGGTCTTCTCTTCTACAGTGGGCCAACGACAAAAACTTGTTAGTACACACGCCAATCCTATCAAATAAACAACGTATGATTCATTAAATGAAAGAGAAATCACTACTAGAAATTTCCCCATTCCACACTGATACATTAATCATAAAGATGTGCGTGGACCAATAACGTACTGGATTTTGAAGATGCTGAGACTCTGGAAAATGCTATTTCAGAAGAGAAGAGCAGCAATATGAATAGTAAGAGACTCGAGTAAAGGACAGCACGGGGTTTACTGTGAACCATTTTCTATATATCATATACCACTGCAAGAATAAGTTTTTGCTTCTCCAGCCACACTAGTTGATTATATATAGAAAACCAAGATTAGTATATAGTCAAATTATGAAATGGAAAGGAAGAAATGTGAGTGACGAATTTTCTGATATGAAATGTGATATATATTTGTTGTATATTCTTCTCCTAACGGAAGAGTTTATATAGGAGTACAAACTAGTGTGAAAGGAAAAACAATTATGGTTGTATTAATTACAAAGGAAATTATGTCAAGATCTTGCTACTACTTCACATAACTTTGCTACTCCACATGACACAGAAGTCAAACATATAAGACGTGCAAAACACGTTCAATATTATTTAGTCTAGTGATATAAGTCTTCTCTTTATATGTGAAAGGACTAATTGTTGGATATCAATTGTTGATCTGATAAAAAATAAATAAATAAAAGGTTGTGGTTCACAATGCGAGTTGTCGTATATCCGAAGACATGCAGTGAAGATGGAGGCCCCAACATACCCTTGGGCTTGCATAAGTCTAGGGGCGGAGCAACGAAAGGTCCTACTGGGTCCTGTTCCTCAATCATCTCTTTGATCTATATATATTATATTAATCAAACATACTTAGCAACATATATTATATTATATATCTATATTGACTACTCAACACTGAAAGTATTTAATATACTATTACACTTAATACTTCAGCTGGGTCCCGTCCATTAATACTCATGGATTATAGCACTCGCTGCTTTGCAATTATCATTAAGATATATGGATAAATACTATTTACTATTATGTGGTTTGTGTCTAAAATCAATTAAGTCCCTGCATTTTCAATTTCATCAAAAACACCCATACACTATCATTTCTCATCCAATAAGTCATTCCGTCACGCTTTCGTTAAATGACATCGTTAATTAAACCACTGACTTGGCCTACCAACTCAGCTCAGGTATGGCCCACATTAAAGGGAAAATTCCAGAATTAACCCTGCCTATCTTTTTTTCCTGATCCTCAACCTTACAGTCTTGATTCAAACCCTTCTCCTAGAAGATCTCTCGCCGCCGTTAAGATCAATATTTGATTCTCCGCCTCTGTTACATTTCATCTCTTTTTCAACCAATTAGTAGAAGAAGAAAGATGGCCAGGTATGATACTATATTACAGTCCTTTCTCTGACAGTTATCTCTTCCAAGTTGAGTACGCACTTGAAGCTATGCGTAAGGGTTACACCGCCGTCGGAGCCCGAAGCACTGACACCATCATTCCTGGCGTTGAGAAGAAGTCCACAGCCAAGCTTCAAGACTCCAAGTCCCTTTTCACCTCTCTCTTTATTTATCTAACTCAGATGATTAATTTCTCGTTGCTTTGATCTAAAGGATAGGGAATTGAGCTTAGGATTAAAGTTTATGTATGACATCAATTCCAATTTTGGTTTCTGTTTCTGCAATTAGCTTAAAGTAATAAGATGTAAACCAATTTTTTTTTCTCTCCTGATCTAAAATTGGAGTTTTTTGTTTCTACAATTAGCTTAAACTAATGAGAAATAAACCAACTTTGTGTCTGTTTAGGTGGTTCTTTGTTTGATATATATCTAAATCAGTGCTTAATAGTTGCTAATAATTTGAGTACAAGCTGATTGGGCATAGTCTTACATTTTTGAATTTGGTTGCTTTTGTTAAGCAGCATAAGAATTCAAGGAAGATTGTATATTTCCAGCATAAGGATATTGTGCCGAAGATTTTGAAGAATGAGGAAGATGTGATGAGTGAGGAGGAGCAGGAGAAGTTGCAGAAGAAGATTGAAAAAACGACAGTAGGGGAGCTTTATTCTTTGAGAAGATTGTGAATGTGAGATTGAGTGCTACGCAGCCGAAAAATGTAGCTAAGGTTAGAAGAGAGGCAGGGTTAATTTTGAAAATTTTGCTTTGATGTGGGCTCCACATGAAACTAAGTTGGCAGGCCAAGTCAGCGGTTTAACAGTGTCATTTAACTGAAGCGTGACGGAATGACCTATTGGATGAAAAATGATAGTGCAGGGGTGTTTTTGATGAAATTGAAAGTACATGGACTGAATTGATTTTGGACCTACCTAAACCACAGGGTAGTAAACAGTATTTAGCCCTAAAATATAATATAGTATTGGAAATTTATGTCTATATGTGTCTGTGTACGCAATAGGGATTTTGAGCTAATTTTATGTATTGTCGTAGCTGTTTTTTTTGTTTTTCTTTCATTCATATATAAATATTATAGTTCTCCTAAAGAGTATATTTGCTTGATTTCATATACTGAGAAAGACACTTTTACTAGTGTAGATGATGAGACTAATATGAAATGATTTCAAAATATGAAATCTCGTCAAGGACATTTACGTACTATTGTAATAGATATATATAAACTTTATTTAGAAAATTTTTATGTTTTGATATTATTATTATTATTAATATTATTATTGTTATTATTATGATTATTATTATCATCATCATCATCATCATCATCATTATTATCATCATCATCATCATCATTATCATCATTATTATAATTATTATCATTATTATCATCATCCCAACAAAGCCAAACTAATCTCTCGCTACAGGCGCACAAACTCGAAAACCCCTCAAACCTGCTGGCCACAAACTAGTGGGAGTTGGGATTCAAACTTTAGACATGGAGGTTTCATACTAGATAGCTCGACCAACCTTATAGTTTGTCTCGTGGGGGAATAATAATTTGTTGAAGCTATAATAGTTTGTCTGTCTTATTTCAACAGAAAGCACTTCTGCCAGAGAATTTTACGGTGTTAGATCTTGCAATGATTGAACATAATCTTCACTTACCCTACCAGGTGGTTATTATTAGTGTTTTTTGTGTCCTAGTACATTCAAAATCCTTGGTCCACCACTGCATAAGTCTAATAGAGTAAATGAGCCAAGCCTGGAGTGTTTTGCATGTCTAAGACCATGACCCTCGGCAAAGAAAAAAGAAAGAAGAATATAATAACCCAACAGACAAAGAAAAAATAAAGAAGAAGAAAACAACTCAACTGACAAGACCCCTGGCAAAGAAAAATGAAAGAAGAAGACAATAACCCAACAGACAAAGACCCTTGGCAAACAAAAAAGAAAGAAGAAGACAATAACCCAATAGACAAAGACGCTTGGCAAAGAAAAAAGAAAAAAGAAGACAACCTTGACAAGACCCCTGACAAAGAAAAAGGAAAGAAGAAGACAACCCAACTGACAAGACCCTGGCAAAGAAAAATGAAAGAAGTAGAGAATAACCCAACAGACAAAGACACTTGGCAGAGAAAAAAGAAAGAAGAAGACAATAACCCAATAGACAAGACCCTTGCAAAAAAGAAGAAGAAGAAATAAGAAGACAATAAACCTAGACAAGATCCTTGGCAAAGAAAAAAACAAGGTTTCAAATTTCTCCGAAATTACCAAAATTTCCGTAATTTTGAAGTACCGAAACGAATTCCGTATGCTATATCATTTCCGTTAGGAGTTTTCTGAAATTTTTCTTACATTTCCGCGAAATTCTTAATTTCTGAAGTATCTACACATAAAAAATATATTTAAAAATTTACACCGAAATTTTGTCCAAAATTTCTCTTAAATTTCCTTGAAATTTGTATGTCACCAACAATAATTTTTTTACTTCATACTTTCATGAAGAAATATGAAATTTTGTTTCTTTTTTTTTT
>LYNE01005808.1:4296-18131 GCA_001662545.1 Rosa x damascena
CGCCACCGAGACTAAAGCCCTGGAGGAGAAGTGTAGCCCCAAGGAGATATGTGATAAGTAAGTTTTATTTCTCGCGGTGAAATTTTATGTGTGAATTTTTCATTATTTACTGCAGTTAATTTATCTGGAGCTCAATGGAAATGGTTCGTGGATTTTGTAGGTACCATGCGATTCATAGGCAGGTGTACGAGTGGTTCAATATAAGTTTTGACAAATTTGGGCGAACTTCGACGCCGGAGCAGACGGAGGTGTGCCAAGCGATTTTCAATAGGCTGCTGGAGAATAATTGGCTTTCTGAGAACACAATGCAGCAGGTAACATTCACTGGATTGTAATTGTATCGATTTCGTTGCGATTTTGGTTGGTTTTGTGCATGCTGAGCATTGTGATTTGAGATCTGTTTATAATATGTGTTGAGTTAACTTGAGTTACTGCTGTTCAGCTATATTGTGATACTTGCACACGGTTTTTAGCCGATAGGCTCGTGGAGGGGACGTGCCCAACTCAAGGTTGTGATTATGCTTCTGCAAGAGGAGATCAGTGTGAGAACTGTGGGAAGCTTTTAAACCCCACAGAATTAAAGGATCCGAAGTGCAAGGTACGGAGTTTTTGTGTATCCTTTACTTTTTGAAACTTATATTACATGCCATGTGTGTGTATATTACTATCTAATATCTACATACCATGCATCATATATTTATATATGTAAGCTCACTTGAAGGAAAGTATAATTTCTCTGCTGATCTTGTTAACTGCCTGATTGTATATAAATGTCCTTGTCCTTGTCCTTGTTCTAAAAAAAATTTATAAATAATTAAGGATTTGTAAGAGCAACTTCTTTTCACATGGTAGATGCAGCATTGAATTTACAGAACGTGGTAATGTTAGACCATTATGCTTCTCATTTTTGGCAATTGTAAGCAGGTCTGTAAGTTGACTCCACGGATACAAACCATTTATTTCTGGAACTGCCTTTGCTGAAGGATAGGTTGGAAGAGTATATTACTAAAATGTCAGTGGAGGGGTCTTGAAGCCAGAATGCCATTCAAGTGGCAAATGTGTGGCTCAGAAGGGGCATAAACGATGGTGTATTACCAGGGATCTGAAGTGGGGGGTTCCAGTTCCACATGATAACTTTAGAGACAAGGTTAAATACATGTTAATTTAAGTTTTGCCAACTTCCACTGATTCTTTTTAGTAAGTTTCCAAATTTCTCATCTTAATTCAAACATTGCTATTGGTAGGTTTTCTATGTGTGGTTTGATGCGCCTATTGGATATGTTTCAATTACTAAATGCTACACTCCAGATTGGGAGAAATGGTGGAAGAATCCTGAGGACGTGGAGTTCTATCTGTTTATGGGTAAAGATAATGTGCCATCCCACACGGTAAGCTTCCTATAATTTAAATACAAATAAACTTAGCTTAATTAAATCTGTGAGAAGTATCGCATTTGGCAATTCTTTCGGAAATTACCATCATTCATGAGTCATTCATACCAGTGGAAATCACTAGTAATAACTCCATATTATATTGTCTGACACTCAGAATTTATATGGAGGAAATGATATTTAAAAATGTCTGTCTTCCTCTTCGAATCTCTAATAATAATCGTTGATTTGTAGAGATTTTCATACGGTAGAGTTTCTGGCATAAGGGAGGATACAGGCAAATGAGTTTGATGCGTTGGTTTGTAGCAGTGGAAGTGAGGTTTACTACCCTGGTACTTATACAGAAGAAGATGGAAGACTTTTCCGAGATCCAGATTATTCGTCACACATTGACTACCGATGGGATTGTGAAGGACTAAAGAAAACCATTTGGAAGCTCTTAAATGCCCCTGATGGTGAAGGGAATTCCGCATCTTTGAGCCACATTGCATCCCATACTTAATCAAGCAAATATCAATTTAGAAGATATAAAATCAAGCAGTGCCCATTGCATCTCATACTTAATCAAGGATCCTAGTAAGGTAAATAACACTTGTTAGTTTGAGTGTGGGAAATTTAGAAAGTGCTTGGTTTTACTTTTGGACCAAGTTTCTGAATGGTTTGCTTTTGCAGGCAAGGAAAGTTGATGGTTTAAGGCAGAAACTCAGGATGCGCGAACTACGCTGCCATCCAATGTACTGCAGGAGCTCAACGCGAATGCAAATTGTTCCTCTCCTTGCTTCTCGAGCACAGGCTCTCAGGTACTGTTGCTATGTGCAACTTGGGGATAGTGTTCCATTTTTCTTTACATACTGCACTGCCATGTAATAGTATACCATATTTTCTACCTGATTGTTAATAGGTACCTTTTTGTAAGCTGGAGATTGAATGTCACAAAAATGTATGTGTTCCTTGGAGAAAGTGGAGACACCGATTATGAAGAAATAATAGCAGGGACTCACAAGACCATAATCATGAAAGGGGTGGTGGGAAAGGGTTCTGAAGAGCTGCTAAGAACATCAGGAAGCTTCCTGAGAGACGACATTGTTCCTCCTCAGAGCCCACTGGTTGCCATTGTAAATGAGCAAGCTCCAACAGCTGATGAGATTGCCACTGCTCTGAAGCAAGTCACCAAATCTGCTGCTGGAATGTGATTATGTGATGTGACTTGAATGTGGGTTTATGTATCTTTTGAGAAGAAACGAGGCCTCCATCAAGAATAAAGGCGGAGACTGAAACACATCTAAACAAGGCCTATTACTAAGAGCTCAGCTAGCCAACTGGTGCGCAACTACATTCCTTTCACGATATATTGCTTGAAGTAGCAACATGGTAGGTGAGATAATAGAAGAGCAACAGTCTCTATATATGGATGTACACATACTTAATGTGCTGTTACTGTCCGTCAGTCATAATTATCCGAACTGGTTTCACCAGATCAGTTTTGATTCATGTCAGGCCAGCCCTTATTTAAAGTAAACGGCAAACTGCTAAATGAAAAGGCAAATGGTGAAACGTACAAGGGTGATGATTAGCTTTTTTGATTACAAAGTGACAATATCCCTTTCTAAATGTCAAAAACTATCGCCAATGCACATTCGTTCCTTGCCAAGAAAATGTAAGATAGAACCCAAGACAACACCATAGTAGATAAGATGCAAGGTTTTAATGTGGTTCACCCCAAATTGGGTTACGTCCACAGCCCATGATGATAATCCACTACTGTCAAAAGAAGAAGATAACAGAGTTCGTAAAAACAAAAAACAAAAATATTCTTTGAATCGCTCATAGCCTCATAGGTAATCCTACTCTCTCTCTCTCAACCCTTCTCAACAGAGAACCCCAATTACACCCAATGCTCACAAGCACTCAATCTTTCAGTTATCTCTCCAAAGCACTCAATCTTTCAGTTATCTCTCCATTCATTTTTTTTTCTTTTTCTTTCAGCTAAGAGAAACGCTCTGAAATAAGATCCTCTAGAGCTCTACCATAATGCACAACAAGAGCATACCGCCATACTGAATCTCATGAACATGGAAGCACCAAGAGGCTTGCAATTCACTCCTAAAATCATACTTGAGTTCCTCCAAAACAAGCCCACAATACATAACTGTCAAGCTTATAGCCTCCATTCATTATAATTCGAGCTTTCCCATGAGAAACACCAAGAGAGCGCACAAATGAGGTGTGACAGAAGTCGGTTCATACAGCCAGCAGATAACTGAACTCAGTTTTCACCTAGTGCACTTCAGTTGTGCAACTTGTTCTTCCATTTGGCCTAGGATAGAGGCTGGTGAAAAATTATGCCAAAACAATAAAGCCAGCCGTCAGGAAAAATGCTGCAAGTAAATAACCTATAGAGAGCAGAGACTACAAAAGAGTACAATGCATTTGAAAACTGGTTAAATCTAGTCAAAAAGGAACACTGGAAGGGAAGAGGAAGCAGTGGTTTGAAGAACTTACAATGATTTCAATAATTGGCTGTACATGTTCTTAGAACTTGGAAATAATCATGTGCAACTGCAACTTCAAACACGTCTCAAGTTGAGTGAGACGTTGCGTAGCTTCAATCCAGACCTGCATTTCAAGAAGATGGTTGGTTGAGGGAAAGGAAGAGAGAAGGATAAACAAGTTTGATTCATTTTATCAATGCTTCAAACAGCTTTTCCACAACACACAATTGCACACTAGCTACATCTTTATAAGCAAGAGTTTAATTGCCATCCCTCTTCTTTATGTAAGAATTACTACCGCGACCTTTTTCCTAAAGTTTTTCACATTGGGGTTACATATATATCACCACTAAAACAAAAACCAAAAGTGAACAATTGGAAATCTGTTGAATCACAAGAGGATGGGTAATTTATCTTCAAAACCAACCACTAATCAATTCAGAAAGATAAACTTCAGATACTGTTGGATACTTTATGACAAGACATGAAACTATGAAAGTTCATGGTGGTTTGAAAGCTTACCATGCTTTAAGAGAGGAGAAGTGATTTAACTTGCACAACACGAGGCTCCCACACAGGCGCACTCCCAATGGTACATCTTTCTCTCGAAACAAGAAAGTCATTGCTGAGCCATTGCATGGCTTCAATCAAGCAACTGAATACTTTTCCCTCCTGGAAAGCAGTGATCTATCAATGCTGAGTATAAGAAAAAAACAAAGGTAACCAGTCCATTTCTATTATATTTTAGACATGCTTAAGAAAACTTTCTGCAGAACAAATAAGACAATCATTTACCGGCTATTTTGAATTTCTGAGTAGCGAGCAAAATAGTAGTGGAGCCATACGCGCATAAAAAGGTAGTTTGTATACAAACAAAGTAGAAGACCTTTCAGACCAAAAAAAAAAAAAAAGAATGGTGAGAAAGAAGCTTACACTGGAAAGTTGGAATGTGAGAAACCTTGGGCCATTCTTCGCCGCTGTCCTTCCTGCATCTTTCCTTTAGAAGTGGACAGCCAAAAATTCGGAGAACCTCTAATTTGGTGAGGCGTTGCATTGCTTTGAGTGAAGGCAGATACTTGAGATTCTCATAACCTGAAATAATCACGATCCAGAGAAATGCAAGGTTGCCCAACCACTCTGGTAAAGCCTCCACTCCATCAAAGGAATTTATAGTCAACCAAGCGAAGTGAAGTGTTAAACTTGTTGAGGAAGAGACTTGAGCTTAGGCCACCCGTGTAACCATAATGAGAGAAGTTGTTGTGATGGAACTTGAAAATCAGGGAAGGAGTCGAGCTCCTTCCAATATGACTAATTCCAATTTCTCCAGACGACCGAGGCAGCGCAGCCCTGTAAAAAAGATGCATGATTTTAATGTGGTTCACCCCAAATTGGTTTACGTCCACTGCCCATAATGATAATCCACTAGTGTCAAAAGAAGAAGATAACAGAGTTGGTAAAAAAAAAAAAAAAATTCTTTGAATCTATCATAGACAATCTCATACTTTCTCTCAATCATTTTCTACAGAGAACCCCAATTACACCCAAAGCTCACAAGCACTCGATCTTTGAGTTATCTCTCCATGCCTTTTTTTTTATTTCCACAGAGGTCTGTTCATACAGTCAGCAGATAATCGAACTCAGTTTGCACCTAGTGCACTTCAGTTGTGCAACTGGTTCTTCCATTTGGCCGACGATAGAGCCTGGTGAAAAATTAGAAATTATTCCCAAAACAATAAAGCCAGCCATCAGGAAAAAATGCATGCAGTAAGTAAATAACCTATAGAGCAGAGACTACAGAAGAGTACAATGCATTTGGAACTTGTTAAATCTAATCACAGAGGTACACTGGAAAGGAAAAGAAAGTAGTGGGTTGAAAAACTTACGACGATTCTAGGGATTGGTTGTACTTGTACTTGGAAATTGAATGGATATAATCATGCGCAACTGCAACTTCCAACACTTCTCAATGCACATGTATCCCCTGAAACTTGGAACCATAGAATTCCAATTATGCTAGCTAGTTGAGTGATATGTTGCATATCTTCAATCCCGCCCTGCATTTCAAGAAGATGGGAATTGGTTGAGGAAAAGGAAGAGAGTAGGATAAACAAGTTTGATTCAGTTTATAAATGCTTCAAACAGGTTTTCCACAACAAACAATTGCACACTAGCTACATCTAGACAATTTATAAGCAAGAGCTTAATTGTCATCCCTGTTCTTTATGTAAGAATTACTACTGCGACCTACTTTTCCCAAAGTTGTTAACATTCTATCACCACTAAAACAAAAACCAAAAGAGAGCAATTGGAAGTCTGTTGAATCATAGGAGGATGATTAATTTATCTTCAAAACCAACCACTAATCAATTCAGAAAGATAAACTTTACATACTGTTAGATGCTTTATGACATGACATGAAACTATGAAAGTTCATGGTGGTTTGAAAGCTTACCCTGCTTTAAGAGAGGATAAGTGATTTAACTTGCACAACACGAGGCTCCCGCACAGGCGCACTCCCAATGCTACATCTTTCTCTTAAAACATGAAAGCCATTGCTGAGGCATTGCACGACTTCAATCATCTGAATATTTTTTTAACCTAGAAAACAGTGATCGATCAATGCTGAGTATAAGAAGAAAAAAAAACAACGGTAACCAAACCATTTCTATTATTTTGTAGACATGCTTCAGAAAGCTTTTTTCCAGAACAAACAAGACAATCATTTAGTGGCTAGTTTGAATTTATGTATAGTGAGCGAAATTGTAATGGAGCCATGCGCGCATAAAAAGTAGTTTGTAAATACTCTGAGAAATCTTGAAAACCGTTCACCAACAAGAAGCTTACAGAGATTGATATCTGGAATGTGAGAAATCTTTGGCCATTCTTCGCCGCTGTCCTCCCTGCATCTTGCCGTTAGAAGTGGACACCAACGAATTCGTAGAAACTCTAATTTGGTGAGGCGTTGCATTGCTTTGAGTGAAGGTAGATACTCGAGATTCTTACAATCCGAAATAGTCAGGCACTCGAGAGATGCAAGGTTGCCCAACCACTCTGGTAAAGCCTCCACTCCATTGAAAGATATTATAATCAAATATGTCAGCGAAGTGAAGTGTTGAACTTGTTGAGGAAGAGACTTGAGCTTAGGCCACCCGTGTAACCCTAATGAGAGAAGTTGTTGTGATGGAAATTGAAAATCAGGGAAGGAGTCGAGCTCCTCCCAAAAAGGACCTAACCCCAATGTCTCGAGAGAAGCGAGGCAGCGCAGCCCTGTTGAGAGAGACTTCAATTTCTCACAATAACGAACAGGGATATGAAACCCACATGCCAGACTTTCTATCCCCGGGCATCCTGCATTCGCCAATACAAGGAGGGATGTGAAACTGCGGAAATCTGAAAGGGATTGTAGACCATTGCAAAACCGTATATGCAACTCCTTAAGACATGGATTCAAATCCGCAGAAAATGAAATGGATGCAAGCTTGGGGCAACCCGAAACTCTCAATTTGAGGAGAGATGGGAAGACGCGTGTAAACGAAATGGTCTCTAGACTTGAGCAATCGCTTATCTCTAATTCCTCAAGAGAGGTGCAGTTTTCAATCCCGCTCGGTAGGCCCATTATTCCACCACAGCTCCTAATATCCAATACACGGAGGGATGTGAAACTGCGGAAATCTGGAAGAGATGGTAGGCCAATTACTCTCAACTCCTGAAGCCAGGGACAGTTTTCAATCCCGCACGGTAGGCCCGTTGACCCACCAAAGTCACAAATATCCAATTTGCGGAGAGATGCAAGGCCTTGTGAGATTGGAATGGATGTTAGATTTCGACAATTCCGTATCTGCAATTTCTGTAGAGAGGTGCAGTGATCGAGTCTGCCAATACTAGATAATCCATTACAATCCAGGATCTCCAATTTGCGGAGAGATGCAAGGCCCTGTGAGATTGGAATGGATGTTAGATTTCCACATTTCCGTATCTGCAATTCCTGTAGAGAGGTGCAGTGATCACTCATGCCAATACTAGATAATCCATCACAATCCGCGATCTCCAATTCGAGGAGGGATGCCATGTTGTGGTCAATCCGAATGAACTCTAGAGTAGGACATTTACGTATGGTCAACTTCTCGAGAAGAGGGAGCGTGTCTAGATGCTCCAGTTTTTGACAATTCTGAATCACCAAAGATGTGAGGTTCTTGTTCTTCTTCAGCGTCCCTGAGGACAGCGAAGTAAGCCCCTTGATGTTATTTATATAGAGAGAAGTCAGAGTGCTCACTTCATTGCATATACTTGTCATCGGCTTCTCGCTGTCCATGCCCCCTATCCACAACTCCTTGAGAGATGGGAAATGACTTGGAGCATCTCCCAATAAGGGAAAATCCCAAAGAGTCAACTTCTCCAGGCAAGGGAACACCTCTACTTTTCTTGTTGATGATGATGTCACCGTTCTGGGTGCTTCCATCCATTCAGTTAGCTTATCGCACCATTCAATTCTTAATTCTTTCAGTGCTGGAAATAAGACAATTGTCTCCGTCTCTGGTGTAGCCACAGCAGCCTTGTAAACATGATTATAACCATAAAATTCACTTCCCAAGCGTTTTAGACCATGCATTTCAGAAATCACGAGATGTCCAAGATCCGGTAGATGGCCTAGTATCGGGAGCTCTTCACATCTGCTACAGCCAGCAAGGAGGACCTTCTTCAAATTGTTGAGAGGCAACGGGTGTCTCATCATCCATGAAGGAAATTTGTCACCCATGAATTTTCCAATGCATAAGCTCTCCAACTTGTCATGTGGTTGGAGTCCTTCAAGTACATTCTCGTCATTAATGTTGCTGCTCGGCCTACTCTCCAAACCTTCTGTCCATACAAAACTTAGCTCCAATACATTTTTCTTGTCCTTTAAATTTGCCTTCTTCGCTTTTTCTTCATCCCTTATATTTTGCAGATTACGAATGATTAATTCACCTTCCAATTGGTTCAAGCCAACCAATTCCTCAATTCCAAGACCCATCTCCTTACCCACATTAAAGTAAGGCAATGTTCGAAGATTAGTTAATCCCCTCAATATTCCAGTCGGAAATTCCATTTTCCTATCAAAATAAAGATGCCTCAAGTTGATCAAGTTTTGCATTTCCCTTGGAACCTCTTTGAGATCATTTCCCTGCATTCTCAATGTTTGAAGGTTATAGAGCTTGCCAATTGACTTGGGAAGTGCTTTGATTCTTGTAAAAGAGACGTCTAGATATCTCAAGTGCTTCAACTTGCCAAATGAATTTGACAACTCTTGAATTTTTGCCCCCCGTAAATTTAAAACGCGCAATGCTCTAAACTTGGAGAAAATGATATCTGGGACCTGATCATTTGAAAATAGTGAGTGCAATCTCCCAACAGTTACTTCTAACATGTTTTCTAGTGTTGAAGTAGGAATACGTGCAACATGTCGAACCCCACATGTATCATTTGAATCTCGTGTCAAGCTCTCACTTTTGGATACTTTTTCTGCAAGATCATGCACAAGATCGTGCATTGTGTACTTGGTAATAGTGCCATCTTCAGTTACCTCTTGAAATAAGGAATTGTTCAATAGAATATTAAAATATTCATTGCCTGTATCCTCCATTTCATGATGATTATCCTCCATTTCATGATGATTTTTCTCAGTTGAAGACTGGAGCAATCCCTGAGCCATCCAAAGTTGGATCAAATTATCTCTCTCAATTTCAAAATCTTTTCTCAACAGCGAGCAATATGCAAAACATTGCTTCAAAGGCGGTGGCTTCAAATTATCAAAACTCAACTTCAATACCGACATGATTTTATCCTCCGCTTTAGGTAGTTTCCATATTTCACTTTCTTGAATTGACAACCAATCATCTCTACTAGGTTTAGAGCGCATTATGCCTCCCAAAACCTGCATTATATGTGATTGGAGTTTAGATTTTGGATAACTTCTCATATATAAGATCAGAATTCAAAATCAAACGTTAAACTAACATACTGATGAGATGAAAATCATACTATTATGTTTTCTATCTTTTTCTATTTGAATTGTTTCTTTTTTTGTCCACAATATTTATGTTGTTTCAGAAAAGACAATATTCTCTACTAAAAGCTAAGGCCTCTCGATAATATGTTGGAACTATTTTCAATCCAGAATACACAACTAGGATTGTCTCACATTTTTCATGGTTCCAGCACAGAGAACAATCTAATCAATTTCTCTACTAACATAATTTCGCTAAAAAATAAGTTTTTATATCAAAAAATCTATGATGAAGATTCAATAAGAAAGTTAATTTCAACTGTTGGTGGATGGATAATTTGAAAGATACTGTACCAGCTCTTTGAGAATAGACGGATGAGGATTTAATGTAGTATGTGGATGTTGTTGGTGGATGGCCAGCTCTTAGAGCTCCCTTATATTATCTTTTCTAGGGGGATGCATTCAAACTAAAATTACAAAGCAAATATATCTTTTGTTCTCAATGAAAAGAAATAAGGGAAATTTTCGTTAATATAATATAAACTTAGTACCTTTGCCACTAAGGGTATGCCTCCACACTTTTCAGCAATCGCCCACCCAATTCTTTCTTGATCTGCATCAATGACATCATTCATATTCAGTGCTCCTTGCTTCAAAATGGACCAACATTCCCCTGTTGATAAAATTGGCAGTTCAAGTCTGGGAAGTGATGATAATGCTGTTTCAGCAATTGATGCTACACCGGCACTGCGGGTGGTGATGATAATGCTGGTTCCCGGAGAAGATTTCAGCTTTGACAAACAACTCTTCAAACTCTCCCAGTTTAATATATCCTCGCTCCATACATCATCTAGTATAAGAACATATTTGTTCTCTTTCAACTTATCTCGAAGAGAATTAATCAATGCATCTCGATTCATTCCTGCAGCAGGATGTTTCGTTAGAGATTCTAACATCCGGCTTAAAATCACATCGACATCAAAAGTATTAGATACGCACACCCATATTTTCTCAAGGAAATGTGTATCTATGGCAGGTTCATTGTACACTGATTTAGCCAAAGTCGTCTTTCCCAGTCCAGGCATTCCAACAATGGCCATAACCGAAAGATCCTGCTGTTTGTTGGAGTTGGTCAAGCTCTCAACTATTTTTGACACAACATCCTCCCTTCCAAAAACCTTTTCATACATCTCAAAAGATGAGTCCGATTGCTCCCGATCCGGCCGTTTCCCTCCAGGGCTTGAATCTCTTTTCTTTGCAACCAAGTTGATGAAAGCTGCCTCATTCTTAAGCTCCACCAAAGAGTCATTGATCTTCTTAATCTTATGCGCCATTTTGAGACGAAACAAAAGGGGATTAGAGGCAGAAAGGAAGTTGAGTACCTTTCTCTTCATGTGGTTTTGCAGTTCCACTTTGCGCCGGAGAACTTCATAGTTGAAATCATCCAAAACATCATCTGCCTCGTGAGCTCTGTCTTTCAGTTTCTTGACCCACTCCTCTACTGCCTTGCCCTGATGATCTTGTGGTTTCTGATCGGCAGCCCCGTGTAAGAAATCTTGAATGATGGATAAGGAATTCCCGAGCTTCTTCAGTTCGGCCTTGAACCCCCATGCAAGAGTGAGTTCTTGAGAGGCAAGTGAAGACACCTTGGTCAGAATTCCCTCAGCAGCGAAAGTGAGCAGAAATTCAGCTGCCATCTTCCTCCTCACGAACTCGGAACAAACAGCAGTGTAGTGCTTCAATCAATTAGTAAAGAGAGAGATGGAATCAAGTAGGCTTGCAAAGTTTTCCTCTCATAGAAATTATGGTTCTCTTTTGTATAGAGAGAATATAACTTTTGAGATTTTGATAATAACGAGACGATATATTACATAATCTTTCGATTATCTTCTCCCACATGGGGCAATGGCTTACAGCACACATACCCAATTGATGGTGGTTTCAGAATGTCCCACTTAATAAACGTTTTGAGATATTTCTTCTGTAGTGTCGGCAAACCAAAAAAAAAATAGAAAAGAAAAAAAAAAAAAACTTTCAGAAAGTCTTATACTAGTCTTATAAGCGAATGGGGCATAGCCATTTTTACATAATTATTCCAAACCAATGTTTGGATTGTAGCGCTATCCATTTATTTTCACTTCCAGAAGCAAAAAGAAAAAGTGGAAATATAAACTTCACGTCTTCACATTATTAAACCACGTTTCCATTTTGACCGAAGTCTGTAACATTTGAATGCATCGGCCCCGTTCACATGGTCACCTACTGACCAAATATCATTTGGTCAGTCACCGTTCGATTGAGATCAGACGGTTGACAGCTCTCATCTCAGATTTCATTACTTAGCTGTCAACCGTCCGATGTCAATCGAACGGTGACTGAAGGTGACCAGGTGATCATGACTGTTGAATGCATAGTACTTTTCTCCAATCTTCAGCTCACCAAATATGAAATTGGCTTGGTTTGGTAGGAAGTCATTTCAATCCAAACGTTTGCATTATTTATATAACTGTTCGGAAACTGCTATGAAATTCGAGTTAAGAAAACAAAGAGACAGAGAATGTCGTGTGCCCTCTGTGTGACTGTGTGGATTTGGCCTATCATTGTGATTCATATTTTCTAACAAATAACGGAGTTGAGAGGTAGCATCAATCTCAACCTTAAGTTCAGGGAGCAGTATAATAATAAAATATCCTTAAAAGTCAATAATAAATATCGTTATTTAGAATAACACTATAAATCTCATTCTGACAAAGAACAAACTACTTAATACACACCCACATTTTAGCATTATGCTCATAATAAAGAAAAGTAATCCAGAAGAAGAATAAATGAACAACAGTCTATTTTCTTTGCTATACAACAGTCTATTTTCTTTGCGATCTTTTCTACTCAAGTAGAAACAATAAAAAAAGTAGATCAGACATTCTTCTGTGAAAAAAAAGATGAACAACAACAAGAAAATAAAACCTAGAATCCACTAGTTAAAGATCCCGCGCTTTGCTGCAGGTAGTATAAACTATAAATGCATTCAAGTCATGTAACAATTATAAATTGCTTTTTCTCTGACTGAACTAACAACTAACAAAATCAAACAAAAAAAAAATTCAAATAGGCAAACCAATTCAAAACAAAATAGAAAAGAAACCAAACCAAAATCAAAAAGGAACATTCACATATGTTAAATATTCTCCTTCACTTGTAAATTACTGACTCTTGTCATTTTCTCACTTCACATTCAGTGAAGATGGCAGTTCTTTTTAACCAATCCAATCGTTCATAGGTGAAAATTTTCAAGTTAGGCACCATCTTTTCTAAGCTCTTTAAAACCTCTGATAGTATTTTGCAATATAGTAGCTCTTCTTAATTGTGTGTAGTCCATGGATGGGGAAGCACACAGTTTCTTTGAAACTAGTTCATCACACTGATTGTCCAATCTAAAACCAAGGCGGGGAAAAAATCTTCTTTTCTTTTCTGGTCGATAACCTTACTATCCACCACAATCTTGGATCCCTCCTCTTCTCTTTCCTACCCCAGTGACCTACGATTACATCAAATCAAAAATTCAAAATCCCAAATTTTATATCAAATCTTGCAGATGAGCTTTGAAAAACCAAACCTCTGCTATTCGTTTTCAGCCCAACCATTGTATCTGAGACTCTGAGAGCTTGATCGATGTGATTGATACCTGCGTCTGATGCAGCATTTGCATCTGAGAGATGGATGGATGCAGCTAAAACTTGAGGGAAAAATCGTCATTTTACCCCTATGAACAATATAGGAGCTTTATTATATATAGTAAATGACCTGTCATATTATATATAACAATTTAATTTGCATTTCAACGTTCTCATTTGCAGTTAATTGATATGTTAATACAGATGATATGTTAACTTGTGATTTCGTTATTAGTTGAAGCATTCAAGTTTTTGAATTGATACATCAATTTCTTGCTTTTGCTGCAGGTACTTG